>CAUYRH010120846.1:0-18109 GCA_963574655.1 Perodicticus potto | reverse complement strand
CTTCCCAACATATTCTGTAAAACAAATATCACCCTGATGCCCAAACCAGGAAAGGATCCAACAAAGAAAGAAAATTATAGACCAATATCATTAATGAATATCAATGCAAAAATATTCAATAAGATCTTAGCAAACAGAATTGAACAACTCATCAAAAAAATTATACCCCAAGATCAAGTTGGTTTTATTCCAAGTTTCCAAGTTTGGTTCAACATATGCAAATCTACAAATATAATACATTACTTCAATAAAATAAAAAAACAAAGACCATGTGATTCTCTCAATTGATGCAGAAAAACCCGTTAATAATATCCAGCATCCTTGTTTAGCCATGATTGAATTATTGTACACAGCGATGATTCAATAACAAAAAGAAAAAAAGAAAAAAAATAATATCCAGCATCCTTTCATGATCATAATTCTTAAGAAATTAGGCATAGAGGGACATTTCTTAAACTAATAGAGGCCATCTACAGTAAACCCACAGCGAATATCATATTGAATGGTGTAAAATTGAAAACATTATACTCAGATCAGAAATGAGGCAAGGATGCTCACTGTCTCCACTGCTATTCAACATTGTAGGGGAAGTTTTAGCCATCCCAATCAGGCAAGAGAAGGTGATCAAGGGCACCCAGATAGGGTCAGAGGAGATCAAACTCTCACTCTTTGCTGATGATATGAACCTATACCTGGAAAATCCCAGGGACTCAACTTCAAAACTGTCAGAAGTGATAAAGGAATATAGTAGCATCTCAGGACACAAAATCAATACTTACAAGTCAGTAGCTTTTATATATGCCAACAATAGTCAAGCCGAAAAAACAATCAAGGACTCTATTCCTTTTACAATAGTGCAAAAGAAGATGAAATACTTGGGAATTTACCTAACAAAGGACAGGAAAGACCTCTATAAGGAGAACTATGAAACTCTGAGGAAAAGAAATAGCTGGGAAGAATCAACATTGTTAAAATGTCCATACTATCCAAAGCAAACTACAGATTTAATGCAATACCCATTAAAGTACCATTGTCATACTTTAAAGATCTTGAGAAAATACTACTTCATTTTATATGGAATAAAAAAAACCTTGAATACCAAATACATTACTCAGAAATAAGAACAAATCAGGAGGTATCACATTACCAGATGTCAGGCTATACTATAAATCTATAGTGATCAAGACAGCATGGTACTGGCACAAAAACAGAGCAGTAGATTTATGGAAAAGAATAGAGAACCAAGAGATGAACCTGGCTATTTATCATGATTTGATCTTCGACAAGCCTATCAAAAATATTCAGTTGGGGAAAGACACCCTATTTAACAAATGGTGCTGGGTGAACAGGCCAGTGACCTGTAGAAGACTGAAACTGGACTCCCACCTTTCCTCATTAAAAAAAATTGATTCTTACTGGAAAAAAGATTTAAACTTAAGACATGAAAATAAAAAAATACTAGAAGACAGTGCAGAAAAAACACTTGAAGAAATTGGCCTGGGAGAATATTTATGACAAGGACCCCCTGGACAATTGAAGCAACACCAAAAATACATTACTGGGATCTGATCAAACTAAAAAAAACTTTTGCACACCCAAGAGCACAGGATGAAAAGCACACAGACAACCTTCAGAATGGGAGAAGATTTTTGCAGGTCATGCTTCTGACAAAGGTCTGATAACTAGGATCTACAGAGAACTCAAACTATCCCATAAGAAGGAATAAATAACCCCCTTTCTGTGTGGGCAGGAGACTGAACAGAAACTTTTCTGATGAAGACAGGTGCATGGCCAGAAACACATGAAAAAATGCTCCTCGTCCTTAATCATCAGAGAAATGCAAATCAAAACCATTTTGAGATATCATATAAATCCAGTAAGTTTAGGCCACATCACAAAATCCCAAAACTACAGATGTTGGCGTGGAAGCAGAGAGAAGGGAACACTTCTACACTGCTGGTGGGAATGCAAGCTAATACAAACTTTTTGGAAGGAAGTTTGGAGAACACTCAAGGAACTAAAATTAGACCTACCATTCAATCCTGCAATTCCTCTACTAGGTATATAACCGTGATCAAAAATTATTTTACAACAAAGACACTTGCACCAGAATGTTTATTGTAGCCCAAGTCATAATAGCCAAAACATGGAAACAGCCCAAGTGCCCATCGACCCAAGAATGGATTAACAAATTGTGGTATATGTACACCATGGAATACTATGCTGCCATTAAAAAGATGGAAACTTCACTTCTTTTATGTTTACCTGGATGGAGCCAGAACATATTCTTCTCAGGAAAATATCTCAAGAATGGGAAAAAAGTATCTAATGTGCTCAATACTACTATGAAATCAATATACAACCACCTACACACTCATACAAATGGCAAAACAAAACTATAGTCCAGAAAAGAGAAGGGAAGAGGAGAAAGAGGGGAGAGGAGGGGGGATAAGGGAGGAAGGAGAGTATTGTGGGGGACTGCACCTAGTGTGCACAATACAATGGTACATTTCAAAACTATTAGAAATGAGTATAATTGTAATGAATGTGTTACTTAGTTCAATATAAGCATTTCACATTGTATATTGAAGCAGCACCCTGAACCCCATAAATGCATCAATGTACAAAGTTGTGATTTAATAAAAAAAAGCTAATTAAAAAAAAACAAGACCTCATCTCTACCAATCATGTTTGGAAACAATGAACCAAGTGCTAGAACACACCCAGCTGATTGCCAGGCTGAGGCAAGAAGATCTCTGGAGCCCAGTAGAGCAAGGTTTCAGGGACCTAGAATCATACCCGTGAAGTCCAGCCTGGGGAACAGACTGAGACCTGGTGTCTAAAATGAATCAATGAAGAATTAATTCAAGGAACCACAGAGCTTTGCTTATTTGTTCTTTCATGATCAAAGGAACGCTGTGCATTTCCTTGTGTTTGAGACAGTATCACACTGTGGCCATGAGGATAGTACCCTGGCATGGTAGCTCACTGCAATGCCCAACTCCTGGGCTTGAGCAATTGTCTTACCTCAGCCTCCCAAGTAGCTGGGCCTACAAATGGCGCAGGCTATGACACCCACCTATGCGTTCTCTTTTGACTAGAGATAGGGTCTGGCTCTTGCTCAGGCTGGTCTTGAACTCCTGAGCTCAAGAACTCTCCCTGCCTGGGCCTCCCAGATTGCTAGGAGTGTTGGACTTAGTCCCCATGCCTGGCCAATACAATGAGTGCTGTGCATTTGAACATTCATAACTAACTCAGATACCTAATCCATTTTTCCTGGAGAATTGGTTACTCTTTTCCTTCTGTGTGTGGTGCAGGGATTTTACCTCATTCTTTCCTTCCTTCCTTCCCCCCTTTGTTCATTTTTCTCATCTTTTACTAGCCCCTTTCCTTTTCTTTCCCTTCCCCTATCCCATCCCTATTCCATTCCTTTCTTTCATTTGACATGAAAATGAGGGTAAAAATGATGAGGGGCACAATTGAAGGATATACAGAACATCCACCCCTCAAAACCCTGGGTCAAAGGCTAACCTACCTCATGAATGTTGGATGTTCTTTAAGTTGATTTATTTACTTCTTTCTTTCTTTACTTTTGAGACAGAGTCTCACTCTGTTACCCTAGCTAGAGCGTGTAGGGCTCATAATAGTTCAATGTAAAATCTTTTCTCTCAACCAATCCTCTTGCCTCACCCTCTAAAGTAGCTGTGACTACAGTCACTTGCCACACACAAGCATAATTCTGCTAACTTTACTAATTTTATGTATTTTGTCAGTTTGTTCTTGTTGTTGTGTGAGACATATGCTCACTTTGTGACCCTCGGTAAAGTGGCAGGACCTCATAGCTCACCACAAACTGAAACTCTTGGAGTAAAGCCAGCCTCTCGCCTTAGCCTCCCAGGTGGCTGGAAGAACAGGGCCCGCCACAGCACCCGAGCTCTCATTCTGGCTCAGGCTGTTCAACCATCACTGAGCTCAAGCGATCCACCTACCTCGGCCTCCCAGAGTTCTAGGTTAAAGGAGTCCGCCACCTTGCCCAGCCAGGAACTTAGAATGAATGATACTGAAAGCCAGTAAAAAACCCCCTCAAAACTGACCATTTTCTACTTTGGCTGTACACTTCACTAGGTTCATGGGCTTTAAATAATGTTCCTGCTGTCTAACTTCAGAGTGGAAACATCACATAACAACAGTGGCCTGACACATCTGTCTTCAGCTCTGTGTTCCATGATGTCATCATGATAGCTAGAAACTGACCAAGATGCTCGAGCGATCCATCCTCTTGCCTCATCCTCCTAAATAGGTGGCACAAACTACCATGCTTGGCTAACCTTTTCTGTTTTTCATAGAGACTGAGGGTCGTTCTTTTGCTTAGGGTGAGGTGGAGTTCCTCACCTCAAGCAATCTTCTGCCTGGGCACTCCCCCTTGGATTGGATTATAGGTCTCAGCTACCCTGCTAGGCCATAGTTCATTAATGATATTCTATTTTTTTCCTATAACATTCTTCTATTCATTCTATAGACCAGAGTTCTAGGAGCACGGGCCCATCTAACCCATCACTTATTTTGCAAATACAGTTTTAGGGCACATCATGTATTGCTGATGGTGACAGGGATTTTACCTTCATTCAGCCTCATGAAAATAATGTGTATGAGCATGATATGTGGCTTAACAATCAACAACATATCATATTTATGGCTCATCCGCCATAAACCCTGGTATCACTGGGCATAGAGTAATTTCACAAATCAGGTAGTTCTAAGGTGAAAGGGATTTTACCTTCCTGAAAATAACGTGTGACCATGAGATGTGGTTTAACAGCAGATCACATCTCATATGTACTGCTCATAAATTGGCGTGAATAAGTCAGCAGATTGGATGGCAACTTCATTCATTTAATCATGGTGGAATTAAAATCCTAGGTCGGCCTGAACTAGAATTTGGCAGGCCTGGCATGGTGGCTCAGACTTGTAATCCCAGCATTCTGGGAGGGTAAGGTGGGTAGATTGCTGGGCTCACCAGTTCAAAACCAGCCTGAGCAAGACCATGCCTCTGCTAAAAATACACAAACTGAGGACAAAGGATCTCTTCAGTCCAAGTTGGAGGTTGCATGGGCTAGGAACTTGGGGTCTCCCCCATGGCCTAGGATTACTGGTCTCAGGCCCCATGCTAGGCCATGGCTCATTCATAATAATCTATTTTTTTCCCATAACATTTTTCTATTCATTTTGTAGACCAGAGGTCTAGAAGCACTGGCCTATCTGACCAATCTCTTATTTTCAAATACAGTTTTAGAGCTATCAACTTGCCTATATGGTATAAATTGTCTAGGACCATTGTCCGACTCCTCCCCATAAACCCTTGTATTAATAGGCAGTGAGTGAAGTTGCACATCAGGTAGTGCTAAAAATGATAGGGATTTCAGCTTCATTGAGCTTCATGAAAATAATGTGTATGAGCATGAGCTGTGGTTTAACAATTGACCACATATCAGATTTACTACTCATAAATTGAAGTGGGTAAGTCAGCAGATTTTTTGGCAACTCCAGTGTTTCAAACATGGCTGAATTACAATCCTATGTTGGCTAGAGATAGAAAAATTTGGAAGGCCTGACATTTCGCAACTAGCATGTAATCCTAGCTTTCCGTGAAGCTCAGGCCTGTAATCCTAGCATTCTGGGACACCTAGGTGGATAGATTGCTTGAGATCATGAGTTCAAAAACAACCTGGACAAAATCGAGACTGAGTCCCTACTGAAAATAGACAAACTGAGGAAAGAGGATTACCTGAGTCGAGTGGGACATGGCTGTAAGCTATGAAGCCACGACATTCTACCCAGGGCAATAGCTTCAGAGAATCTCAAAAGCAAACAAACAATCAAACAAACAAAAATCTCACAACTCCCAATGAAATACATCCATAATAATTAATTGACTGTACTAAATGGATATGAAAGTGTATTATAGATTTACTTTGAGTATCAGATCTGATACCTGAAATCCCAATGTCTATGGATGGCCAGGTCAGGAGGATCATTTGAGGCCAAATTATTCAAGGCTAGCCTGAGCAACATCTTAAGATCTCATCTCTACCAAGAATGTCTGGAAACAACTAGCCACATGCCAGAAAACACCTAGTTGCTTGCCAGGCTGAGGCAGGAGGATCTCTGCAGCCCAGGAGATCAAGGTTTCAGGGAGCTCGAATCACACCCCTGGACTCAAGCCTGGGGAACAGAGTGAGACTATGCCTCTAATATGAATCAATCTAGAATTAATTAATTCAAGGAACCACAGAGCCCTGCTTATTTACTTTATCCTGATCCAAGAAGCACTATGAATATCCTTGATTTTGAGACACAGTCTCACCCTGTAGCCCTGAGGATACTACCCTGGCATTGTGGCTCCCTGCAATGCCAAACTCCTAGTCTTCAGCAATCCTATTGCCTCAGCTTCCTGAGTAGCTGAGCCTACTGCTGGCCCAGGCCACAACACCCATTTATTTCATCTCTTTTCACTAGAGACAGGGCCTGGATCTTGCTCATGCCAGTCTTGAACTCCTGAGCTGAAGAAAGCACCCTGCCTGGGTCTCCCAGACTATTCAGACTACCTGACTGAGCCACCCCACCTGGCCAATACAATGATGATTGCTGTGCAGTTTGAAAATTGATATTAACTTAGATATCTAATCCATTTCTCCTCAACTAATGGCTACACTTTGCTTTGTGTGGGTGGGAGGTAGGGATTTTACTTCTTTCTTTCCTTCCTTCCTTTCTTCATTTTTTTTCCTTTCCTTAAAAATTTCCTTTCCTTTCCTGTCCTATCCTTTTCCCTTCCACATCCTGATACCTTTCATTTGTTTCATTTGAGATGAATATGAGGGTAAAAATAATGATGGGCACAATAGAAGGATATACACTGCAGCCAATCCCCAAGTCCCTGGGGCAAGGGCTCAACTACCACGTGAATACTGGCTCTTCTTTTAGTTGATTTATTTGCTTACTTATTTCTCTCTTTATGTTTGAGACTGAGTCTCATGCTATCACCCTGGCTAGAGTGCCTTGGCCTCATCATAGTTCATAGCGAAATAGAATCCTTGGTCTCAAGCAATCCTCTTGCCTCAGACTCTAACCTTGCTGTTACTATTGGCACCTGCCACACACATGGGTCGTTTTGCTATTTTTAGTAATGTTATATAATTTGTTTCTACCTTTTTTGATGGATGAGACAGATACTGACTTTGTCATCCTTGGTAATGTGGCAAGGCCTCACAGCTCACAGCAACCTGAAACTCCTAGAGTCAAGCAAGTGTCTTACCATAGCCTCCGAGGCAGCTGGGAACACAGAGGCCCACCACATTGCCTGGGCTTTCATTCTGGCTAAGGCTGATCAACAACTCCTGAACTCAAGCCATCCACCTGCCATCACCTCCCAGGAGTGCTAGGATTACAGTCGTGAGCCTCCTTCCCTGGCCATGAAAGTTGAATGAATGATACTGAGAACTAAGGTAAGAAATACTCAAAACTCACCATTTTCTAAGTTGGTGGTACACTTCACTAGGCTTTATGAGATTCATATAATGTTCCAGTGGTCTACCTGTAGAGTGGAAACATCACATGACTACAGTGGCCTGGCACATCTCTCCTCAGCTCTATGTTCTCTGATGTCATAATGGTAACTGGAGCGGGGCCAGGATGCTCAAGTGATCCATCCTCTTGCCTTAGCCTCCAAAGCAGCTGGCATACATCACCATGCTTGCCTGACCTTTTCTGCTTTTAACAGAAACTGAGGGTCTTTCTTTAGCTTAAGCTGAGGTGGTGTTCCTCACCGCAAGCAATCTTCTGCTGTGGACTTCCCCCATGGACCAGGATTACAGGACTGAGACACCCTGGTCTCCCGTGGCTCATTGATAATATTCTATTTCTTTCCTATCATTTTCTTGTATTCATTACATGGACCATATATCTAGGAGCTCCAGCCAATCTGTCCCATCACTTGCTTTGCAAATAAAGTTTTATGGCTATAAGATTTGCCTATATGTTACAAATTGCCTAGGACTATCATCCGAGTCCTCCCCATAAATGCTTGTATCACTGGGCACAGAGTGAAGTTGCAAATCAGGTACTTCTCAAGTTCCTGAAAATAATGGGTATGACCATGAGATGTGGTTTAACAGTAGACCAGTTCTCAGATGTACTGCTCATCAATTGACGTGGATAAGTCCGTGGATTGGATGGCAACTTCATTAGTTCAATCATGGTGGAATTACAAACCGAGGTTTGCAAGAAATAGAATTTGGCAGGCCTGGCATGGTGGCTTAGACCTATAATCCCAGCATTCTGGGAGGCTAAGGCAAGTAGATTGTGGGGCTCACCAGTTCAAAACCACCCTGAGCAAAAGCTAGACTGTGCCTCTACTAAAAATGCACAAACTGAGGAAAAAGTATCACCTGAAGCCGAGTTGGAGGTAGCTGTGGGCTATGAAGGCATGGTACCCTACCCAGGGCTACAGCTTGTGAATGAATCAACAACAAACCAACCAACCAGCAAACAAACAAATAAAAAAGAATTTGTCAACTACAAATGAAATACATCTGTAGCAATTAATTGACTGTATGCAATGGATATTAAAGTGGATTATTGATTTAGGCTAGGTATAGGAGCTGATTCCTGTAATCCCAGTATCTTTGGAAGGCCCAGGTGGGAGGATCATTTGAGGCCAAAGCATTCAAGGGTAACCTGGGCAACATATTAAGACCTCATCTTTACCATTAATGTTTGGAAACAATGAGCCAAGTGCCAGAACACACCTATCTGCTTGCCAGACTGAGGCAAGACCTCTGGAACCCAGGAGTTCAAGGTTGCAGGGAGCTAGAATCAAACCACTGCACTCCAGCCTGGGGACAGAGTGAGACCTTGTCTCCGAAGTAAATCAGTCAGGATTTAATTAATTAAGGGAACCACAGAGCCTTGCTTATTTACTCTTTCAGGATCAAAGGAGTGATATGCATGTCCTTGTTTTTGAGATAGAGTCTCACTTCGTGGCCCTGAAGAGAGTACTCTGGCTTTGTAGCTCACTGCAATGACCACATCCTGGGCTTGAGCAATTCCCTTGTTTCAGTCTCCCAAGTAGCTGGGACTACAGGTGGTCTGGACCAGGACACCCACCTATTGGTTCTCTTTTGAGTAAAGGCAGAGTGTAGCTCTTGCTCATGCTGGTATTGAACTCCTGAGCTGAAGAAGGCCCCCAACGGGGCCTACCAAACTTCTAGGATTACCGGACCTGGCACTCCACCTGGCCATTACAATGATTAGTGCTGTGAAGTTTGAAAATTGATAACTACCTTAGATACTTAATGAATTTTGCCTCGACTTCTGGCTTGGGCCACAGCACTCACCTACGTGGTCTCTTTTGACTAGAGACAGGGTCTGGCTCTTGCTCAGGCTGGTCTGGAACTCCTGAGCTCAAGAAGTCACCCTACCTGGGCCTCCCAGATTGCTAGGAGTATCAGAATGTGCCACCACAAGGGGCCAATACAATGAGGGCTGGGCAGTTTCAAAATTGATAACTAACTCAGATACCTAATCCATTTCTCCTGGAGAACTGTCTACCCTTTTTCCTTTCGTATGTGGCACAGGGATTTTAACTTGTTCTTTCCTTCCTTCCTTCCTTTCCTTCTTTCGTTATTTATTTTTATCATCCTTTCCTAGTACCTTTCCTTTTCTTTCCCTACCCCTTCCCTGTCACCATTCCTTCCATTTCTTTCATTTGAGATGAATATGAGGGTAAACATGATGAGAGGCACAATCGAAGCATATACAGAACAACCAGCCACCAACCCCCTGTGTCAAGGGCTCACCTACCTCATGAACGTTGGCTCTTCTTTTAGTTGATTTCTTTACTTACTTCTTTATTTATTTTTGAGACAGAGTCTCACTCTGTCACCCTAGCTGGAGTGCCTAGGCCTCATCATAGTTCACAGCAATGAAAAATCCTTGGTCTCAAGCAATCCTGTTCCCTCTGCCTCTAAAGTAGCTACCAGTACAGTCACCTGAGACACACATGGCTAATTCTGCTAATTTTACAGATTTTTTTATTGTTATCTTTTTTGTTCTGGTTGTTGCATGAGACAGATGCTCATTTTCTCACCCTCCATAAAGTGGCAGGGTGTTAGGGGTCACAGCAATCTGAAACTCTCGGAGTCAAGTGAGCCTCTTGCCATAGCCTCCCATGTGGCTGGTAGGACAGGGCCCATCACAGGGCTCAGGCTGTCATTCAGACTCAGGCTAGTCAACAACCCTTGAGCTCAAGCAATCCACCTGCCTCGGCCTCTCAGAGTGCTAGGTTTACAGGCATGAGCCACCTTGCACAGCTCAGAACTTTGAATGCATGATCCTGAAAACTAAAGTAAAGAAAAAACAAAATTCACCATTTTCTAACTTGGTGGTACACTTCACTAGGCTGCATGGAATTCAGATACCATTCCTGTGGTCTAGCTGTAGAATGGAAATATCACATGACAACATTGGCCTGACATCTCTCCTCAGCTTTTTGTTCCCTGATGTCATAATGGTAGCTGGAAATTGGCGAGGATGCTCAAGCATCCCATCCTCTTGCTTTGGCTTCCTACGTACCTGGCACAAACCATCATGCCTGTCTAACCTTTTCTGCTTTTCATAGAGACTGAGGGTCTTTCTTTGGCTCAGGATGAGGTGGAGTTCCTCACCTCAAGAAATCTCCCACCTGGGGATTCCCCCATGGACTAAGATTACCAGTCTCAGCCACCCTGGTAGGCCATAGATCATTTATATTATTCTATTTTTTCCCCATAATATTCTCCTATTCATTCTGTAGACCAGAGTTCTAGGAGTACCAGCCCATCAGACACATGACTTCTTTTGGAAATACGGTTTTAGTGCTATCAACTTCCCTATATGTTACAAATTGTCTAGGACCATTGTCTGATTCCTCCCCATAAACCCTTGTATCACTGGGCAGTGAGTGAAGTTGCACATCAGGTAGTGCTGAGGATGATGGGGATTTCAGCTTCATTCAGCTTCATGAACATAATGTGTATGAGGATGAGATGTGGTTTCACAATCGACCACATATCAGACTTATGGCTCATCAATTTACATGGATAAATCAGCAGATTGGATGGCAACTCCATTAGTTCAATCATGGTTGAATTACAATCCTAGGTTGGCTGGAGATACAAAAATGTTGAAAGCAAGGCATGTCACATTCATCATGTAATCCTAGCATTCTGTGAGGCTCAGGCCTATAATCCTAGCATTCTGGGAGGCGGAAGCAGGTAGATTGCTTGAGCTCAGGCATTCAAAACCCACCTGGGCAAATGGGAGACCGAGGCTCTTCTGAAAATACACAACTGAGGAAAGAGGTTCACCTCAGCTGAGTTGACGATGGCCATAAACTATGAAGCCATGGCACTCTTACCCAGGGCATCAGCTTCAGACTGTCTCAAAAGCAAACAAAGAAGCCAACTCTCAATGAAAGATGTCCATAATAATTAATTGACTGTACTAAACGGATATTAAAGTCTCTTATGGATTTAGTGTGAGTGCAGGAGCTGATACCTGGAATCCCAGTGTCTTTGGGAGTCGAAGGTCCTAGGATCATTTCAAACCAAAGTTGTCAAGGCTAGCCTGGGCAGCATCTTAAGACCTCATCTCTGGGAGTGGCTGTGATGACTGCTCTCAGTGGTAGCTAGGCCACCAAGGCTGGCATTCATGAACTGAACTTAAAGCTTTTAGGAAAGATGCTGTGGTAGACTACCCTCTTCTGTCAGCTGCCCCAGAACCTCTGTCTCCCGACTGTGACTCCTGCGGTCTCACCCTGAATATTAGAACCAGTGTTGAAACCTCACCCCTGGTGATATGGATCAGAGGTTGACATATGTTTTGCAAATATTGTCTTAGGGGCCTAAATATCTCTGCTTTCTGAAGAAACAAAGTCATAAGTCCATTTTAGGTTAACTAAGTATGTGCTTGAGGGGTTTCATTTCCCCAGTTCCCCTGTAGCTCTTTATGATCTTTTTTTAGATACTTTGTTCAAAAGCTGCCTCATGTCTGAGAAGAATGTAAAAGCAAAAGGTATTGTGTTGATTTGTAGAGTGCATGTCTCCCACAAGTTAATTTTTGATAGACGAAGTTAGGTAATGGTAAAAAGCTACAGATCATAGATTAAGTGTGTATGTGACCACCAGGGTATATGAGGTGGCCCCAAATAAAGATGATTTGCTACATGCCATTTTGAGTTGTGTAGTCCGGTTTCTTGCATATCTTAATAATTACAGGAGCAAGCTTGCACCTGAGGCAAAGCTGCTGTTTCCTTGCTTCTCCATTCCTGCAGTATAATTGGCACAGCGATCAGGGTGCTGTGAGAACATGAGAGGACAAGGAGACTCCCCAGACCCCGAGCCGGAGGATGGCTGCCTGGGCTCGGACTCATCGGAGAGATCTTTGCTGAAGCCTCTTGAGGTAAGCTTGAGAACCCTGTAACTGGAACGGTTCAGAGGCCATGCAGTGTACGTGGGATGTTCCAGATTAGCAAGAAACATGGGAGGAAATTATATGAGTATTCAGCTCAATTCTTCTTTAGAAAATCAATATGTAGCCATGCTGAAATTATTGATTGCTTCCACTAAAATCCCTGTTAACAGTAGTAGTTTCAGAGAATTATTTCATGTTATGGTTAAGCATTGCTATTAGTTTACACCTGAAAAGAAGGTTCAATGTAATATGAAAGTGTGGAAAAAAGTAGGAAGGGCTTTGCATCACATTCACCATAAAGGGGAATTTATTAGCAGGAAAGTGTGGGCTACGTATCAGTTGGTTCATACGGCTCTGGAACCATTTCAACCATGCTTTGAAGTGTCCTCAGGGTCAGAGGATAATAGGGCTGACGAGCCACTACCCCCACCTCCTCCCTCAGGAGAGAAGAAGGAGGCAGAAAAACCCGAGGAGCCGGAGCATGAGTATGATAATCTGGCAACTCCAAGATCCCGAGCCCGATCGGCCCGTTAAAACTGCTAAGAAATATGTTGGTGATCTTATCAGCTTGGATAGTGATGCTGAAAGTTGTCCTGATTTAGTGGAAGTGGTTGAGGAAGTAAAATTGAAAGATACTGAATTTGAACACCTTAAAATGGTCATGGCTGAAGGTTTTCAAACTATAAATAAAAGACTGTCTTTTTTGGAAAAGAAAGGACTCGAATTACTCTCACCCAGGGCCAGCTCTAAGGCAGATTCATGTAAAGATGCAATACCACTGTATAAACATTTAACTCCTTCTGCTCCACCTGGTCCAATGCCATGAAGGAACGAGCCTTGGCATCCAAATGCTCCACCAGGTATATACCTGGTTTAGCCCAAACCTCCAGACACTAAATTTGTTGCTAAATATCATTTTCCTTTAGAAATATCAGAATTGGCAATTGCTAATGAAGAATCTCTACAAACTGATGAATTAGGCGATAAGAAGCCTACAGATCACATATTTCCTGTATTTAGACAAATTCAGGATGATGACCATCCTGGACCCCCTAATCATGGGCCAGTTGAAATAAAAGTCTTAAGGACCATGAAAGATTCAGTATTTGCATATGGACCAACTTCCCCTTTTGTTTTTGGAGTTTTAAGTTCTTATTGCATTGATCATGTCTTTTTGCCAGCTGATTGGGAAACTATGGCTAGATCAACTTTAAGTCCCAGTTAGTTTTTACAATTTAAGGTGTGGTGGTTAGAAGAGGCGACTTTGCAACAGCGTGCCTCTGGAGTCCCAGTTTGACATCTAATGGTATCAGGAGATCGAGCTTCGATAGAGAATCAATTGCGTCTTCCACATGAAGTCCTCCTTCAAATAAAAGATGTTTGTATAAGAACTTGGCAGAGATTAGAAGAAAAGGATGGTGTAAGACAATTTTTCACAAAAATAATACTGGGAAATAATGAGCCTTATTCAGAATTTGTGGCATGTTTGCAGACTGCTATTGAAAGGTCAATACCTGGAATAGAAGCTAGACAATTGCTTTTGTGACAGTTAGCATTTGAGAACACCAATTCTGATTGCAAGCAGGTACTATCTGCAGTAAGGAGCCAAGAAAATGTCACAATTGAGCAGTTCCTATGTGTTTGTAGATATGTGGGCTCAGGGACTCTTCAGGCTTGACTTAATGCTACAGCTTTAGCTGATGCTATGCAATAGAGTAAAAAGAAACCTAAACACTTTAATTGTGGAGAGTTAGGGCACATATGTGCTGACTTTCATAAAAGTAAAACTGAAACTGTTTCAGCACCAGCTACCAAAACAAAGGTGCCAGGGGTTTGCAGACGCTGTGGAAAGGGTAATCATTGGATGAATGAGTGGAAATCAATCAGAGTTAAAGATGGGAATTTGTTACACACTAAAAATGACTCCAGCTCTGCTAATTACTCAGAAAACGAGGGTTCGGGCTTAGCTTGAGGCCCACAGACAAACAACCTGAGCCCACAGATACAGTTTCCTGTCAGCAACAGTGTAGCCCATGCCCAGATGAATCAGGAGAACCTGCAGAATTAATCCAAGTACATATTCAAGATTTATTTCAGGCTATTCAAGGGAGCGCAGCTTTAGATCTGTCGTTGTTAAAGGATAAGGAAATTTTTCCAGGCAGTTTACTTTAGAAATTAGCTACAGGCATATATGGACTCATTCCAAAAAATAGTGTGGGTTTGATTTTAGAAAGAAGCAGTTTAACTATGGAAGGTTTTTATATTCATCCTGGAATTATTAACTCTGATTATCAAGGTGAAATCTTATTAATGGCTTCTTCCACTCAGCCTGTCAAATTAAAATCTGGACAAAGAATAGCTCAAATACTAATTTTACCTTACCATAAAGGAAAAATATCTCCTTTTAAGAGAGAAGGTGGTTTTGGAAGTACTGGAAAACAGGTTTTTTGGCATACTTACCTTAATGACTCTAGGCCACATGTACTGTGATTTTTCCTGATAATGTTTCTATTACTGGCCTTGTGGATACCAGGGCAGATGTTTCAATTATAGCTTCCTACATGTGGCCTACAAATTGGCCTAAGGAGAAACTTAAGGCTACTTTTATTGGCATGGGAACTTTATCAGATATAGAACAAAGTGTAAAGACTAAATTGCACAGGACCTGAAGGACAGAAAGTGCAATGGCACCCCTATGTGGCTCCTATTGCTTTATCCCTTTGGGGAAGAGAGCTTTTAAAGCAATGGGGTGCTATGATTTCTGTTCCTACCATTTCTAAGCTGGCACAAAATATTATGTTTAACATGGGTTATGATCCAATTGATCCAACTCCAGTTTTACAACCAGAGGTTGTAAGAATAAGTCAAAAGTTGTAAGAATAGGTCATGATAAAACCGGTCTTGGCCTGCCAACACTTCATGAGGATTTTTTGTAAAGACTTCTGTTCAGCGCTTCGCCTTTCCTTTACAATGGCAGACTCATTGGCCTATTTGCGTTGAACAGTGGTGATTATCTCATGAAAAATCAGAGGCACTTAATTTATTAGTTCAAGAACAGCTTAAGGTGGATCATATACAACCAACAACAAGCCCATGAAATAGTCTGATATTTGTTATAAACAATAAATCAGGAAAATGGTGAATGTTAACTGATTTGAGACGGATCAATGCCATAATAGTATTGATGGGGGCACTACAACCTGGTATCCTTAACCCAGCTTTGATCCCTAAAAATTACTCTATAATTATTATTGATTTAAAAGACTGTTTTATTACCATTCCTCTGCACCCTAATGACGCAGAGAGGTTTGCATTTACCATTCCTTCTTTGAATTCAGAAAAACCTGCAAAACGTTATCACTGGAAGGTGCTTCCTCAAGGCATGTTAAACAGCCCCACCTTGTGCCAATTGTTTGTAGATCAACCTCTAGAGAAAGTTAGAACTTTGTTTCCTGAAGGAATATGTTTGCATTATATGGATGATATTTTAATTGCTCATAATGATGAAAATAAATTTAAAAAAATGATTAATGCAGTTCAAGAAAATTGTGAGCAATATGGTTTAATAATTTCCCAAGATAAAATTCAAAATAAAGATCCTTGGGAATATTTGGGACATAAAATTAATAGACAGCAAATTATTCCTCAGAAAGTAAAAATCAGGAGAGATTCATTAAAAACTCTTAATGATTTTCAAAAACTGTTAGGGGATATTAATTGGATCAGGCCAACTTTAGGAATACCTGCATATGCTTTAAAAAATTTGTTTTCCACTTTAGAGGAAGATTCAGATTTAAAAATTCCTCAAGAGTTAACTCCCAAGGCTGAAAAGGAATTACAATGGGTGGAACAACTTATTCAACAATCTCTATTAGATAGAATTGACACAGTGGGAGAATTTTATTTATATGTATATCCTTCTAGCCATTCTCCTACTGGCTTATTAACGTGAAATGAAGCTTTTATACAATGGTGTTTTTTACCCAATAAGGCTGCTATGAAATGGAGACTTATTTCTATAAAATAGAAGCCATAATTTTAAAAGGAAGACAAAGGTTTAGACAATTAATTGGTTATGATCCTAATAAATTTATAGTTTCCCTAACTAACTCTCAGATCTATAATTTGTTGATCTTTAATACAGAGTGGCAAATTGCTCTCTCTGACTTTTGAGGAACTTTGGATAATCATTATCCACAAGATAAAAGAATTCAATTTTGGCACTGCTTATTGAGACTTTCCCCATCTTTCTCCATCCCTCTGGTGTTTTTTATTAACCTGGACGTGATGCATTAAAAGGCCCGATGGAAATAGAACTGAAGGACTTCTAAAATGGCAAACCGCACGGTGAAGGATGCACACAGCACAAACCCTCAGTATTTGGTGGAGAAGATCATTCGAACATGAATCTATGAGTCCAAGTACTGGAAAGAGGAGTGCTTTGGACTTACGGCTGAACTTGTAGTGGATAAAGCCATGGAGTTAAGGTTTGTGGGTGGCGTGTATGGTGGCAACATAAAACCAACTCCCTTTCTGTGTTTAACCTTGAAGATGCTTCAAATTCAGCCTGAGAAGGATATCATTGTACAGTTCATAAAAAAGGAAGATTTCAAGTATGTCTGCATGTTGGGGGCACTTTACATGAGGCTGACAGGCACTGCAATTGATTGCTATAAGTACTTGGAGCCTTTGTACAATGGTTATCAAAAAATCAAGAGCCAGAACCGAAATGGAGAGTTCAAACTGATGCATGTGGATGAGTTTATTGATGAACTACTGCACAGTGAGATAGTCTGTGATATCATTCAGCCTTGACTACAGAAACGCTATGTGCTGGAGGAAGCTGAGAAACTGGAGCCTCGAGTTAGTGCTCTAGAAGAAGACATGGATGATGTGGAGTCCAGTGAAGAAGAGGAGGAGGAAGATGAGAAGTTGGAGAGAGTGCCGTCACCTGATCACTGCCAGAGAAGCTACCAAGACTTGGACAAGCCCCATGGCTCTCCCACTCTGCGCTATAGGACATTCCAGGCCAGAAGGGAGTGGACTTCAGCCATCAACCTCCTAAAACAAAATAACTTCCGACCCAGGATCCTCTATCCAGCCAAACTGAGTTTCTTTTATGACGGAGAAATTAAATACTTTAACGACATCCATATGTTGAAGAAATTTGCTATAACCAAACTAGCTCTCCAGGATATCCTCAGACCTATCCTCCATAATGACCAGCGCAAACCCCCACCATAAAAGTTCAAGCAGAAACTTTGAACCACATACTAAACTCTACAATGGCGAAAGGTCCCACAATATCTTCTTCACAACCGAGTAGCTTATCTTTAGTTTCTATAAATGTGAATGGTTTAAACTGCCCTCTAAAGAGGCACAGGTTGGCCGACTGGATACAAAAACTTAAAACAGATATCTACTGCATACAAGAATCCCACCTTATCTTAAAAGATAAATATAGACTCAAGGTGAAGGGATGGACATCCATATTTCAGGCAAATGGAAAACAGAAAAAAGCAGGTGTTGCAATCTTATTCGCAGATACAATAGGCTTTAAACCAAAGTGAGTAAAGATAAGGATGGACATTTTATATTTGTT
>CAUYRH010120844.1:0-17324 GCA_963574655.1 Perodicticus potto | reverse complement strand
CCCTGGATAGAGTGTCATGGCTTCACAGCTCACAGCAACCTCCAATTCCTGGGCTCAAGCGAGTCTCTTGCCTCCACCTCCCAAGTAGCTGGGACTACAGGCGCCCGCCACAACGCCCGGCCATTTTTTGGTTGCAGCCGTCATTGTTGTTTTGGAGGGCCGGGCTGGATTCGAACCCGCCAGCTCAGGTGTACGTGGCTGGCGCCTTAGCCCGTTGAGCCACAGGTGCTGAGCCCAACCTTTTGCTTTTGACTTTCAATTTTGTTTTAGTCATCTCTTTGTCATTTAGTGTCAGTAGCATTGTTAGTTTTCATATCTAGTTAGGCACATTTCACCGTTCTTTTTTTGTTTTTTGTTTTTTTTTTGAGATAGAGTCTCAAGCTATCACCCTGTGTAGAGTGCTGTGCCATCACAGCTCACAGCAACCTCCAACTCCTGGGCTCAAGTGATTCTCCCCTCTCCGCCTCCCAAGTAGCTGGGACTACAGGCGCCTGCCACAACGCCCGGCTACTTTATGGTTGCAGCCATTGTTTGGCAGGCCCGGGCTAGATTCGAACCCACCAGCTCAGGTGTATGTGGCTGGCACCTTAGCCACTGGAGCCACAGGCACCGAGCCAAATTTCACCATTCTTTTGCATAGACAACTTGGCTGTTCTTGGATAATATCAAAATAATTTATCTAGTTCCAAAAGTAACTCTGTATCTGTCAGGGTTCTGGCAGAAAACAAATGATACATTAACCTAGTTAATTAGGGTGCATTCGATAAAGGGACAAGTATGAGTCAGACGAAGTCTACTGCAAAGGAATGGTGAGGTAACATCAAGCTATATGTAGCAAGGAGCAGTGGTTACTCATAGGTGTGACTGTTGAAGGGAAGGTAGAGGTTACTTGAGTTCTGACAGAGGGTTACCAACAGCACTTGGAACTTTCTGTGGAAATGCAAAACCAGCCCGTGGTACCTGGCTGAGAAGAAACCAGGTAAATAAATATCCTGACCTTATTCTCCTTTCTCCAGAACTGCCAGTGCCTTCTTACTATATAAACACAACCAAGAAGCAGCGAGCAAGTGAGATGGTTGTTGCAGTCCTATAGGGGTCAGCTTTCTGGGACATAGAGCAGGATGGAGAAGGGCGAAGGTACATCCAGAGGATCAGACAGAATATATCCATTTCATGATCTACTAGAGTTTTGATTCAGAATTTCAATTATTTATGTATTATTTTATGAAGGTTGAGATTTAATCGGTTTAAAGACTCTGAAGTGGGAGGGAATTTAGCAAAATTGAAGAACAGAAGGAAGGTTGGAAAACTTGTGCATACTGAGTTCTTACACTTATTAACTGCCACAAAAGCTGGTTGCTAAATGAGTCTGGCACCACATCCTCTCTCAAGAATGGGAGAGTGGAGTAGGCAGGGTCCGTCATGTTGGGCTTCAAGGATCACTGTTAGTAGTTTTGGATTTGTTCTAGGTTACACTGGTGTGCCATGGAAAATTTTTGACTTGACAGTGATGTGACCTCCCCCACATTTTTCTGCTGCTACAATAGGTTACAGTATATGAGCTAATGCATACTTCTTAACATATATATATATCCAAATTTCATCAACTTGTACTCACTCTAAAGAGTACATAGTTCTATGACAGTGTATCCTTAATGGCACTGGGTTTATTTGAAAATTGTTAATAGGCTCGTTGCCCATAGAATAGTGGTTATGGCGCCAGCCACATACACTGATGGTGGCAGGTTTGAATCTGGCCCAGGCCAGCTAAACTATGACAACTGCAACAAAAAATAGCTGGGTGGGGGGCACCTGTGGCTCAGTGAGTAGGGCACCAGCTCCATATACTGAGGGTGGAGGGTTCAAACCCGACCCTGGCCAAACTGCAACAAAAGAATAGCCGGGCGTTGTGGTGGGCACCTGTAGTCCCAAGTACTCGGGAGGCTGAGGCAAGAGAATCACTCAAGCCCAAGAGTTTGAGGTTGCTGTGAGCTGTGATGTCACAGCACTCTACCAAGGGTGACATAGTGAGACTCAAAAAAAAAAAAAAAAGAAGAAGAAAATTGTTAATAAGTTGGCTAAATAAGTAAATGGAGTGTCTTAGTCTGTTTTATGCTACTGTAAAAAAAATACCTGTGCTGTATTAGTCCCGCCACCTCAGTTTGAAATTTGATCTCCAGTGTTGGAGGTGGGAAACAATGGGGGGTATTTGGGTCAAAAGGGTGGATCCCTCATGAGTAGATTAATGCACTCCCTGTTGGGGGGGGGGGTTGAGTTCTTATTAAGTCCCACAAAAGCTGGTTGTTAAATGAGCCTGGCACCACCTCCTCTCTCTTGCTTCCTCTTTCACAGTATGATCTCTGGACATGCTGGCACTACCTTACCTTATGCCAGGAGTAGAAGCAGCCTGAAACCCTCCAAATAAACCTCTTTTCTTGGGAAATTACCCAGGCTGATATATTCCTTTATAGCAGCACCAAAGAATTAAAGACAACCAGAGATTACATAAGTTATAAAAAACGAATTTATTTTCTTATTGTTCTGGAGACTGGGGAGTTTAACGTCAAGGTGCTGATAGGTTCAGTTATCTAGTGAGGGTGAAATCCTTGGAAAGGGAAGAACACTGTTCTCACCTGTTGGAAGGCAGAAGGGCAAGTGAGTCAAACGCTGTGGGCAGCCTCTTAGAAGGGCTTTAATCCCATTAAAAACTGAGGAGTCCAAATGGCCTCATCACCTTTTAAATGCCCGTTTAATACTATTACATTGGCAACACCTGAATTTTTAAGGGGCACATTCAACAGCGTAAATATAACTTCTTGTCTCCATTGCTTTTTTTTTTTTTTTTTTTTTTTTTTTAATACAGAGCCTCAAGCTGTTGCCCTGGGTAGAGTGCCGTGGCATCACAGCTCACAGCAACCTCCAACTCCTGGTCTTAGGCGATTCTCTTGCCTCAGCCTCCCCAGTAGCTGGGACTATAGGCACACGCCACAACACCTGGCAATTTTTTTTTTTTTTTTTTTTTTTTTTTTGGCTGTAGTTGTTTGGCAGGCCCGGGCTGAATTCGAACCGGCCATCTCTGGTGTATATAGCTGGCACCTTAGCCGCTTGATCTACAGGCGCCGAGTCTCCATTGCATGTTTTTAAGTAATGGAGATGTGGCCACTTTTCTTTTTCATTTTTATTAATCATGAATTTAATTTGGCAGAATTAGTCTGTTTCAGTCTTTCATCCATCTTTCCATTAGGATGTATTGTGGTTGCCATTGGGTGCCACCCGCATCCCTCTTTCAGGACTTAGGCACTTTCTCTCACTTTTTCCATGTCTGAAGATCGTTCGTTGAATCCCTCACCAAGGTCATGCCTCCTCCCTGATGTCAGCCCTTGTTCAGTGACTGGTTCTTGGGGCCCTTCCTTTAAAGAGGGGCATCTCTGAAGGGCTGTCCCAGCCCTAAAGCTCTCCTGGAATGGGGGATGGTAAAGTTGAATTCATCCCTTTTTAACTGTTCCTTCCTTGTTCACACCCTATTGGTATTGATGCCAGGAGCACTCCCCAAATAAACTTGCATAAAAATTCACGATTCAGAGTCGATTTACTGGGAAGCTCAATTTAGTAGAGGATGTAAGTAAGTTAGCATTTAATCTGTAATGGGTCTTTTTATTTACTTTTTTTAATCTAATATGTTTTAAAACCATTTTCCTCATCTGTTATTTGCCATTTTTGTTCACAGTGATTTAAATTTTTTTAGCTCAAAATATATCTTCAAGACAAATAATTTTTCCTACGTGTAATTTTTTCACATATCTGGGGCTTATGTGTTTTTTTTCCAAAATATTTCTGAGTGCAATGCTGATTTAGTTATGGAATATTTAAACTTTACATAGTCAAATATAATTTTAAGATAGTAAGCCTGGGCCATAAGATCTTTAAAATATTAATATTTTCTCCTAGTTCTTTTTAATGAGCCCATGTTTTAAAATTTCTTTAACCCACATGGAATTCATTTGGATGTGTGCAATGAAGGGAACATCTGACTTTATGCCCTCCTAAAATACTAATATATTCAACTTAACCTACAAGGTTTCAGCCATCAGTCATGCTCCATTGTTCTGTCTACCTACCCTTATGCCCCTTCTATAATAGTTTAATTATTTTAGCTTTACTCACCCATTTAATATCTGGTGTAGGCAATATGCCTTCATTTCTCTTCATTGTTGTACATATCTTCTGAATAATTTCATCTGTTTATTCTTACAAATGGACTGTAATATCACTTTGTAAAAATTTTATGTCACAGTGAATTTTTTTTTTTTTTTTTTTTTTGTAGAGACAGAGTCTCACTATATCTCCCTGAGCAGAGTGCCGTGGCATCATACAGCTCACAGCAACCTCCAACTCCTAGGCTTAGGCAATTCTCTTACCTCAGCCTCCCGAGTAGCTGGGACTACAGGCGCCCGCCACAACGCCTGGCTATTTTCTGTTTTGCAGTTTGGCTGAGGCTGGGCTTGAACCTGCCACCTTCGGTATATGGGGCCGGCGCCCTACTCGATGAGCCACAGGTGCCACCTATCACAGTGAATTTTTAGTGTAATTAACTTAAAAATGGCATCTTTATAATATTAAGTTATCCTTTTTAGAAACAAACATTTAAAAAACATACGTACACATTGTGTTCCTCAGGAAAGATTTCTAGGCTTCTTCCTACAATCCCAGAACAGATCTTGGTGATTTATTTTGTGTTTCATGAATTTTTCTTTGGTTTGTGAGTGGGGAGGTTGCTTACTGGATTGTGTCACTGTTATTTAATCCTACTTGCCTCAGTTTCTGTATCTGTATAGAGGGGATAACAATGGCCCCTCCCTGATGGGTTTGTTTTGAGTGTTAGATAATATGCATGAGGCTCAGTGCCTGTAGCTCAATGGCTAAGGCGTCAGACACATACCGGGGCTGGCGGGTTCAAATCTAGCCCAGGCCCGCCAAACAATGATGACAACTACAACCGAAGATAGCCTGGTGTTGTGGCGGGTGCTTGTAGTCACAGCTACTTGGGAGGCTGAGGCAAGAGAATCGCTTAAGCCCAAGAGTTTGAGGTTGCTGTGAGCTGTGACACTACAGCACTCTACGAAGGGTGACATAGTGAGAGGGTCTCAAAAAATAATAATAATATGCATGAGTCTGTAGCCTTTCCCTAGCGTACTTTCAATGCATGAGAATTGAAACTATTATCTATAAAATACATTTCCTCCAGGAATTTAATGTAGTTGTTCTCCTCTGTTAATGTTCACTAATGTTAACTGTCAGCAATCCCTCAACAAGTATTTATTAACAGCTTTCTCCTAATTTTTGGAAATCTGTTTTGTCTTATGTGGCAGCCACTATGCCATGTGCTGGGGGAAAAAAAGTGACAAATGAAATAGATAAAGCCCCATGGTGCTCTTGGTATGAAGGGACAGAAAGAACATTAAATATTACATGGTTAGATATGATTATAGACTGCTAATGATTTGTAGGGGAAGAAGATTTTTGGGTGTCTTATGCAATAACATGTTCAGATTTGGTTTAGGCAGGTGATAGGGCCAGGTATTAGTAACATTGTAGCTAAGATTGTACATGCAAAGAGCTGGTCCAGACAGGGTATTCAGGGCAGAGTTCATGCCGTGTCTGAAATATGTAAGGCGGCAAAAAGCTTGGGTTTATAGACACCACCTGTCACATAGAAGCAGTGTTGTGTAATAAATTGAGCATAGGTTTTAGGATCACATGACTTGGAATTGAATCCCACCTACTCTGGACATCAGGTAAATTGATCTCTGTGAGCCTGTAAGGCGTTGTAAAATGAGTTTGGTAACCACTAATCTTACTGGTGGTTGTGAGGATTACATTTGCTAGGGTATGCAATGCATCATTGGCACCAAGCTTGGCACACAGGAATCACTTAAGTAAATGTTATCTTTTTTTTACTGGTAAACAATTCTTACTCTCTAAGGAGGTATTTGGCTTTCATGTTGCTTTGTTAGAACCTCATTATATCTATGACTCCCTTAGTGCAAAGTTGTTCCAGACAGAAAAAAGAATTTGTCTTTGCTTTCTTAGTGAAAAAGCTTACTATAGTCATAACAGTGAATTTTGAATGTCTACTATATGCCAACCAACAATGTGTAATTGAAGACATTGACTCCTTACAGCCGTCTGTGAAGTAGGTATTGATACCCATATTTTCTTAAACGAAAAAGGCAATGTACAGAGGAGTTAATGAGATATACCCAAAGCCACACCATCAGTAAGTGGCTGAGTCATGATTTTGAAAGAGACTGTGTGGTTTTCTTCTTCCTAACGTTTGCATTACATCTGAACTATACCCATTACTCACATCACCCTGCTTCTAACCTGCCCCTTTAGGTTACCTGTTGATCTGTTTTTGTTTTCACTTCCCCTTTCAAGGGAAGGATTGGTACCATATTCTTATCTTCTGCCTTGGCTTCCCTTGACAATAATCCTTGTTCTCCACCTAAGCTATATAGTCTCAATTTGACTTGGATAAACACCCTTTCAATCTCGACTCAGTGTGAGAACCTTTTGCTTTACAGTTTAACTTGTGAGAATGTTACCACAGGATTTGCCCCAACCCAGCAGACAGGAAGCTGACAATCTCTGCTCTGATTTACCTTGACCCTTACATGAACAAAGAGTACATCCAAGTCCAGAAACTAATATAATTTCCAGCTACAAATACTCTGTAATGTATTCATTTATGAAAACACAAGAGAAAGGGACCTTGGGTTTTGGGAAACTAAGTTCATGGCAATTTAAAAAGCTCATGTAGATTATCAATAAACCAAAAACCTGGTAGAATTTGCCAGCTTTGAAATTAAAAGCACATCTTCATTCACTTGTCTGATAACTTTAAGGGGAAAGGAAACCAAGGTTGCATTTTATACCCAAAATTTCTTTTGAGACATTCCAGTCTTTTAGAAATGTCCTAATAAAAATTAAATAGGGGCTCGGCGCCTGTGGCTCAATGGGCTAGGGCGCCAGCCACCACGTACACCTGAGCTGGCGGGTTCGAATCCAGCCCGGGCCCGCCAAACAACAATGACGGCTGCAACCAAAAAATGTCCGGGCGTTGTGGCGGGCGCCTGTAGTCCCAGCTACTTGGGAGGCAGAGGCAAGAGACTCTCTTGAGCCCAGGAATTGAAGGTTGCTGTGAGCTGTGATGCCAGAGCACTCTATCCAGGGTGACAGCTTGAGGCTCTGTCTCAAAAAAATAAAAATAAAAATAAGGAGGAAGAAGAGGCTTTTCAGAAAGATTACACAGAATTCCAAAAGCAAACTCTACAGTCTGAATTCAAGCCTCATCTTTTCAGAAAGCAATAGCTTTTTCTAGAATGATCATCCTAATTATGTCTACTCATTCCCAAATAGCCCATAATGAGAAGAAATAATTCACAACTATCAGAAATATGAGTAAATTAAAATCATGGGTTATAGCAAGGAAAGGTTTTCAGTAAAATTGTTTTAGTTCTATTAGTAATGGAGTTCATTTAAATATTGTACAGAAGATCACTATGTAAAAAGGATAAAATGCTGCCATGAGAGGCTGCTAAGGAAGAGTCTCCCTACTCTCCAGGGCCCATCTCTGATGAGGTATCCAATGAGGGTGTCTACTGAGCAATGGTTAGAGACCATTCACTTTAAGTGAATTCAGAATGTGTTTTCATAATTGAAAAGAAGGTAAAACATATCCACAACGTAAGCTTTTCCTGGAAATATGAGGCCACTTTCC
Organism: Perodicticus potto; assembly: GCA_963574655.1. Taxonomy (NCBI): domain Eukaryota; kingdom Metazoa; phylum Chordata; class Mammalia; order Primates; family Lorisidae; genus Perodicticus; species Perodicticus potto. The sequence continues at coordinate 9,544 of CAUYRH010120844.1, read as the reverse complement.
TCTTTTCATCTGAATTACTATTCCCTTTGCACAGCTTGGAGCTCCTGTTCAATAATTTCTCTCATTTAGACAAAGTCTTATTGCCAGTGGTGATTAAATATACTTTAGTTCACAGTAACAGCTCAAGTTGAGTTAGACAAATAAAACTAGTTCATGTCTTATTCATTTCCACATATTAACCTTAGAATTTTTAACTAGCATTATTCATAGTGAAGCAGTTGGTGGCTGACCTTGTGCAAAAATTGACCATTTGTTATAGGAAAGCATTTGAAATAGGAAGCACCTCCTTTGGGCAGCCAGTTCAAGATGCAGAGGAGAACGTTGCTATTCCACTTGTTCATCCACTGTGTTTATACAAAAGTCAATAGTGGTGACTTAAAAGTAAATCTGCAGCTGGATGTTTTTAATTACCATAAGGGGCATTTGAACATTATTCTGGAATTGTGAGTAATTGAAATGGGGTAATAGAAAGTCACATTTTGTCTGACAAACAACTTGGGGGGAAACGATGCAAACAGTGAAAGAAATGCATTGCTGGTGATTACCTTATTTCAGTAGATGGTTTAATTTACTTAAGTTCAGATAAATTTGCACCATCCGTATTTACTACGCTGAGGGCAGCTTCCTTCTAACATCAATAAAAAAAGGTCTGTGCAGACGAATTTGCTAAACATCAGTATTCGGAAGGAAATAACTGCTTATATTTGCCTGTGTCATTGGGAGCTCATTGTAGAACAGAGTTCTGTTTGAAAAATTCACTAGTCATTTTTCTAATAAGTGATAGTGTGGCAATGGACTAGATAGTTTTTTTAGAGACATGAAAAGTTCATATGCTTTATTAACCAACAAGAAATAGCTTAGTTGGTGGGAAAACCCTAATCAGAGAATCATTTCTTTACGTAACACGTGGTTTTGACTTGACAAATCTTTTTATGGCTATATGAAAGTGCACATTATCTGGCATCAGCACTGTTGAATGTTTAATTGAAGATAATAAAAAGGATAGTTAAAGGCCTATTTTATACATTTATTTAAAGTGAAAAAAAGTGCTTGAAATGACTCTTGAGTACACATACACAAAGGCATACTTTATCTCTTGTCCATCAGGGAACTAATATTTCAGAAAGATAAACAACCAAGTCTTTTTTTTTTTTGAGACGAAGCCTCAAGATGTCACCCCTGGGTAGAGTGTGGTGGCATCACAGCTCACAGCAACCTCCAACTCCTGGCTTAAGCGATTCTCTTGCTTCAGCCTCTTAAGTAGCTGGGACTAATGGTGCCCGCCACAATGCCCAGCTGTTTTTTGGTTGTAGTTGTCATTGATTGTTTGGCAGGCCCTGGCTGGATTTGAACCCACCAGCTCTGGTGTAAATGGCCTCAGCCTTCCGAGTAGCTGGGACCACAGGCACCCGCTACAACGTCCGGCTATTTTTTTGTTGCAGTTTGGCCGGAGGCAGGTTTGAACCCACCGCCCTTGGTATATGGGGATGGGGCCCTACTCACTGAGCCACAGGCGCTGTCCAACAATCAAGTCTTCTGATGACAAGTAACTCTTCTGGTGAACTACTAATAAAAGCCAATAATTTAGGATATCTCTGCATAAAAGAACCACATTTGTAAAGCTGACGATTGTATCCCATTTTCAAAAACTAAACACACAAATATTTATGCATCACTTATTAGTGGGAATACATTCTGACAAAAGCATTGTTAGGTCTGCACACCTATACCTTGGCTATATGGGATAGCCTATTGCTCCTAAGCTACAACCTTTAGCATTTTACTGTATGCAATTGTAACACAATAGTAGATATTTGTGTATCTAAACATACCTAAACACAGAGTACAATAAAATACAGTATAAAAGATAAAAAATGGTATGCCTGTAGAGAGAACTTACTATGAATGGAGCTTGCAGGACTAGAAGTTGCTCTGGATGAGTTAATAAGTGGTGAGTGAATGCTAAGGTCTAGGACATTGCTATACACTAGTGTAGACTTTATAAACACTACATATAGGCTTTACTAACTACTTTTCTTTAATAATAAATTATTAGGTTTATCTTGTTTACTTTATAAAATTTTTAATGTCTTTAACTTTTTAACTCTGGTCATAACGAATAGCTTAAAATACAAACATTGTACAGCTGTACTAAAGTATGTCTTTATATCCAAATTGTATAAGTTCTTTTCTATTTTTAAATGGTCCGATTTTTATATTTTACTTTTTAAACTTTTCTGTTGCAAACTAAGACAGAAACACAGATTAGCCTAGGCCTACACAGAGTCAGGATCATCAGTGTCACTGTCTTCCATCTCCACATCTGGTTCCACTGGAAGGTCTTCAGGGGCGGTAACACACAGAGCTGTCGCTTCCTATGATAACGGTGTCCTCTAGGATATATCCTGAAGTATTTTTTTTTTTTTTTTGAGACAGAGTCTCACTTTGTCACCCTCAGTAGAGTGCCGTAACGTCACAACTCACAGCAACCTCCAACTCCTGGGCTTAGGCGATTCTCTTGCCTCAGCCTTCCAAGTAGGTGGGACTATAGGCGCCCGCCACAATGCCTGGCTATTTTTTCTGTTTTGCAGTTGGCTTGAGGCTGGGTTTGAACCTGCCACCTTTGGTATATGGGGCCGGTGGTCTACTCAATGAGCCACAGGCACCGCCCCACAAATGAGAATTTTTTCCTTCTTTTTTTTCCAGACAGAGTCTCACTCTGTTGCCCAGACCAGAGTACTATGGCATCATATCTCACAGCAGCTCAAACTCCTGAGCTCAAGTGATCCTCCTTCCTCAGCCTCCCAAGTTGGGGCTACAGGCACCCACCACAAAAGGACAGGGGCTCACTTTGCTCAGGCTGGTCTCAAACTACTGACCTCAAGCAATCCTACCCCCCTTTGGCCTCCCTAAGTGCTGGGATGACAGGTATGAGCCACTGCAGCCAGCCAAGGCTGGAGTAGGTATTAAAGTGTCTCAATATTACACTGTACATCCTCTTCTGGGCTTCCCCCAAGGAACTTTGGGGTTCTTCCTTTTGCCTTCTCCCCCCATTCTTCCTTAGATCTTCTTTTCCCCACTCCCAATCAAGCTTGGATTCCAGCTTCTGCAAAGCAGGGCAACTCCCATCTGTACAGTTCCCGCCACCAAACTTCACCCCAGGTCCACCAATGCTCAGAAGAATTAAGTAGCTGTCTCTAACCATTACGATCATCCTTCTAGGTGGGGCAGATAACTTTATAAAAATACCAGTTCCCCCCTCCTCCTAATTGGAAAGGAAACTGACAGAAGCCCAGATGGTTTCATGGTGGTGTGGAATTCTCACTCATGGACTGGTGGAAGATGCCTGGCTTTTGTCTACATGCCAGTCTGGTTCCCATTAACAACTGGGGGCAAACTTCCTTGGTTACTGGGCTCCAAAAAGCACCGCGGGGTCACTGAGGCTGGATGGCAACCTATGAAGTAGCCTACTCACTATGTGACTCCATCCATGGCAGGGTGGCCACCTGTCAAATAAGGCTGTCAGTGTGGGTCCGTAGAGATTGTTCCCAGTAAGGAAGAACACGCAGAGACAAAAAAAATGCCAGGAGACAGCCAGGAGCTGATCCATAGCACCATTGGCCACCACTGCTGACACCCCTCCCCCAGCTAAGATGTAAATTCCTGGCCCCATCCCTAGAATGAGGAATCAGGGTGAGGCCATGGGATCTGCATTTTTCAGCTTTCCCAGTGGTTCTAATGTGGCGTAGTCTAGAAGCATGGTTCCAGAAGCAATGATTCAGATTCTGAATCTGTGGGGAGTAGGGGGTGACTGAGAAGCCCAGGTTCCACCAACCCCTTACCCAAGAACTAGGACCATCAGGGAATGGGGAGCAATGGCAGGCCTGAGAGAGGATTTAGTCCATCGTCTTCCCACCGGCATTTAGCCGATGGCAGCCAAGCTATTCTAGGGGAAGCTGTCAAAACTCAGGGGTGTAGGCAGGAAGAAATTTTTTTTTTTTTTTAGACAGGGTCTCACTTTGTCACCTGCAGACATCATAGCTCACAGCAACCTCAAACTCTTGGGCTTAAGCGATTCTCTTGCCTCAGCCTCCCAAGTAGTTGGGACTATAGGTGCCTGCTACAACACCCAGCTATTTTGTTTGTTTGTTTGTTGTTGCAGTTTTTGGCCGGGGCTGGATTTGAACACACAACCTCTGGTATATGGGGCCGGCTCCCTACTCCTTTGAGCCCTAGGAGCCGCCTGATGCCCGGCTATTGTTTGTTGCAGTTGTTTAGCTGGCCCGGGCCAGATTCGAACCCTGCCCTCTTGGTGTATGTGGCTGGCGCCATAACGACTGTGCTACAGGTGCCGAGCCATGGAAGAGATTTTTTTTTGGGGGGGGGGAACAGAGCCTCAAGCTGTCACCCTGGATAGAGTGCTGTGACATCACAGCTCACAGCAACCTCCAATTCCTGGGCTCAAGCGAGTCTCCTGCTTCTGCCTCCCAAGCAGCTGGGACCACAGGCGCCTGCCATTTTTCGGTTGCAGCCGTCATTGTTGTTTGGCGGGCCCCGGCTGGATTCGAACCTGGCAGCTCAGGTGTACGTGGCTGGCGCCTTAGCCCATTGAGCCACAGGCGCTGAGCCGTGGAAGAGATTTTTTTAAGGGAAAGAGTGGCATCCAGGCTGCGTGGCCTAGGATGGGGGTGACTGGAAATGAGGCCAACCTCTCCCAGAGTACCCGCTGACGTCATCCAGAACGTGAGCAGGGGTCCTCAGGAGTGGTCTCCGGGCTGGGGCTGGGTCCTGGGTCCCCACCAGTGTGGCAGTGACTAGAGGAATGTCGTGGCAGTAGGACGGGATGAGGAGCCGCGGGGAAACTCAGAGCAGCGGTGGGAAAAGGGCTGGGGTTTAGTTTCCCCACAAGCCTGTCTTGTAAGGATCCACAAAGATCTCAAACGCTGTCGCCAGGCGGGGTGGGGGCAGGATAGAGTGCGAGAAAGGCTGGCCGTTCCGGGAAAAGGAACGCCCTGCGCGGGCAGCGCAAGGCCGGCGGCCGGGTTTTTCCAATCCAGTGTGTCTAGGCCAAGGTCCACCCTCTGTCCTTCAACTCCCGCCTAAGTCCGGCCTCTAATCCACTGTCCGCAATCCCCCACCTGCGCCCCGCCCTGTCCCCTCCAAGGGCTCCGGAGAGAAGGTCCGCAGCGCCCCCTGGCGGCCCCCGGGTCGGCAGCGAGGCGGGCGCCCCCTGGCGGCGGCGCACGAGACCGCGGTCTTGGGTGGGGGAGTCCGTCCTGTGCTGTGCCGGTAGCGCGAGAGCCCCGGGCCCTGGGAACAAGCGAGGAGGCTTCAGCGGTGGGAGCTCTGGCCCCTTTCCGAAAAGGAGGCTCAGTACATCCCCCTTATGGGGAGGTGACGCCCACTAACAGCAGGGGCAAGAGCAGCAGCAGGAGAGGCGTGGGCCACTGGCCAGAGGCCTGATTGATCTCGCACTGACAATTGCAGGGTCCTGACTCCGGGGTCGCTTTAGGGGGTCGGGGGAAGCGAGGGCCAGAGCTGGGGGCGGGACAGTCCAGCCACTTAGGCCCTATGGGCTGGGGGGAGTCCGATGCCGTTTTGATGCTGTCTTTGGGAAAGCGCCAGTAGTGAACGCCCTTGAAGAAGTAGGTGTCACCTACGGAGCAGGAGACACTTCAGAGTCTTGGTCCTGGCCTGCCTCAAACCCGCCCTTTTCTGCGCCCCCCCAACCCCCACCCCAGGATGGCCTCGATCGCTCCATCCCCCAGGGCTAGCAACTTGCAGGTCCCAGGGGCCTCTGAGCTCTACCTACCTTTGTTGCTGACAGTGACATCGTCAGGGGCGGAAGGTGCCCCTTCCCAGAGGCTGAGGTCGCGTGGGTAGCCGGGGTCGGGGCGCGCAGCAGCCTCATCATACCGCCAGTACTGCTGCCCCCGGATCAGGTATGTTTTCCCGTTCAGCGGCCACGAGAACACGGCGTCCACCTCCTCTCCCGGGGGCAGCCCCAGCTCCGTGAGCGGCCGCTCACCCCCCTCCAGCTGCCGGTCCCGGAACACCCAGAACCGGGGGCCTGGAGGAGAAGGCTCTGTGATCAGGGTGGGCTCCCCAAGCCCTGCCCACCCGCCCAGCCTTCCTGTCCCCACTCACCGCTAAAGAGCAAGATCCTGCCATCTCGGTGCCGGGCGTAGGCAGCCTGGACAGCCTTCACCTGGGTAGGCAGGCCCTCCCAGAAGCGGTGCAGCCGCGCAGGCCTCGGGGACACCAGCTGTCCTGAGGGCTGGAGACGCCAGAACCAGGGGCCTGTGGAGAACAGAAGCGGCTGGCATGGAGGCATGAGATGGTCAGTCTTCTCCCCGACCCCAGTGAGGGAAACCTTCTGGAAATTAAGGGTATGGTGGATCTAGGGTGACAAAATCAGTGTGGCTTGTCCAGAGCTGTCCCTTTTTTAGCACTAAAATTCTCACTTTCCAAGAATGACTACAGCCCCAGTGGGCTGCCCTAAGTAGGTAGGAAGCCAACTGTGTGGGGTCAGGGGCCATGTGAAGTGGCTCACCTTTGAAGAAGAAGGTTTCTCCGCGGATGTTAGCAATGGCATCAAAATTGCCCTCACATCGATCAGGGACTGGGTCTGAGGGGCTGGGGAGGAAGGACAGATGAGCAAAGGGATGGGGGCTCCTTATGTCTTTGCTTACCCTTGACAGTCCTATGAAGCAGGGACTCCTACCATCCTATCCGCAAAGGACTCTAGGGATACAAAGGTGGCCACCCAAGCTCATGTGACAGGTCATGACTCACCTTTCTGGGGGCTGGGGAGGAGGAGCCAGGGGTTTCCTGGTGGGCTTGTCATATGGGGTTTGGGATGCCTTCCCTGTGGGAAAAGAGGCAGATGGGTGTGGGGAACCTGGCTGCTTTTAGAAGCCCCAGGGCAGCCCACGAGGCTGATTTGGTAGGCCCACCACTCCCCATACCATAGAGCTGCTGCAGGCCATCTCGGTCATCCTGGGACAGGCGGTACTTGGCAGGGTCACCCACTGGGCCCTGGTAGAAGGGCCTCATAATGGAGTTGGGTGCGGAGGAATGGCCTAGGCCCAGGGAATGGCCAAACTCATGGACAGCCACAGCAAACAGGTCGGTACCCTCACCATCTGGGGACGGGGGAGGAAGAGCGGGCTGGAACTGAGGCTACCCCCACACCTGGAAAGGGACAGCCTAGGAAGTCCCCCGGAGTGGGGCCTGCTGGCCAGCAGGAACAGCCAGGAGACCCTCTGGAGGTGGCCCTGGCCTTCTCTGCCCAGACCCCTCTGTGAACCATTTCATCATCCCTGTATCCATTCACCCACTCAGCAAGGCAGGGCTGGCCTCAGGGCTTAAGAGACCCAGTGAGCACACAGAGGAAGGCAGGAACTTGTCCATGGAGCCCTTTCCTAGGATGGGACGCCTTGGTGCACAGACTGGAGGGCAGGACCCTAGGGAGCACCTGCAGTTCTCACCAGGAAGCCCCAGCCCCTCTCCCAGTCTGTGGTCGGATCCCCTCCTTCAGTGCCTCCTTCTGAGGGGTCAGTCTCCTTGGTCCTGGCTCCCAAGACCCATCCCCATTCCTATGGCCCATCCCCTCTTTCCCTTCCTCCCCCACCCCTCCCCCATCTCTCCTCCCCGGATCCCCGCCCTTCTCTACTGCCACTTTCCTCCTCTCCCTGGGATCATGGCGCTCCCTCCTATAAGACATTCTCAGACCACAAGCAGCTGGCCGGCGCCAGCCTCTTTCCTCCACAGTGGTCTCTCCCTCGGGATCCAGCCCAAGCACCAGGACTGAGCCTCTTCACACTCCAGCCCTGGCCAAACCCCAGCTCCTCATCGATCCATGAGCAGCCTGCCGGCCCCTGCTCCAGCCTGTGAAAGGCAGGAAGAGACCAAGACACAGTCTGGCAACCCCATGGGGAGGCACAGATTTCCCCCTAGATGTCAATCTGCCTCATAGAAATCTTTGAGACAGAATCTTAAGCTGTCACCCGGGTAGACTGCTGTGGCGTCACAGCTCACAGCAAACCTCAAACTCTCGGGCTTAAGCGATTCTCTTGCCTCAGCCTCCCAAGTAGCTGGGATTACGGGCACCTGCCACAACGTCTGGCTATTTTGTTGTTGTTGTTGCAGTTGTCATTGTTCTAGCTGGCCTGCCACCTCATGGAAATGTCTAGCTGGAGTTAGCAGTGGTGGGAAGTAGGTTTATAGGAACTGATCTGGCAAACTGAAAAGCACATTTTACTGAGCCTCTAAAGGCCACTAGATGAGAGCCTAAGAATGAAACTTTCAGGCAAGTCCTAAAAAGAGTAGCAAGCAGTTGGCTTCATTTCTCACCAAACCTCTATTTCCTATACCCATTTTACAGAGAAGGAAACGGAGGCACAGAGAGATCAAAGTAGTCAGCCAACGAAGTACCCTGGCTATGTCATCCTGCCTTTTTCAGAAGTGACTTCAGATGGTTTTGGTTAAATTGCATATATAGTGATGAATTTCCATGTCAACTGTAGGTTTTCTTGTTGCTGAGTTCTTTTTTTCTGAGAAATTGGAGGAAGTTTGTTGTTTAAATCAAGGCAATCTCTTTCATCTCTCACCTTCCTTCCCTGCCTTGCCTTTCCTTGGTTGCACTAGGCTTCCGGGCCATGCACCCCTTCCTGCACCCTTCTCACGCCATGCAACTGGAGGAAATTACACAACCACAATCAACATGCAGGCTCAGCCCCAGGAGATTCCCGGAAGGCAGTCTGCAGGGCCCCTGGCTTGTCCTCTTACTCTTGCCCTGGCTGGGCAGGCAGCCCTTGTGCTCGCTCCCCTTAGGGTCCATTCCGGGCTGCAGCCCCTCAAACTTCCATCCAGCCCCAGCCCCCAGCTCTCAAGTCACAAATGCTGACAAATGTGTTTCCTATTTCACCAGAGCAAGCCACTAGTGTAATGTGTAATTTCCGGGGAGACAGCTTTATCTCCCCTGTGCTCACCTCCCGTCTCCCACCCTACCTTGGATGAAGACCTAGCCTCAATCGCCTCCTCCAAGACAAGGACACTGTCCCACTCATCCATCCAAGCATTCCTGCATGCTTCTGTATACCCACCGCTCAATCCATCCATGCCCCACTCCTTTCTTGCTATTGGCTCACGTTCAGACTCCTCCCACACCATACTGCTCTGGAGTGTCCCTGCCCAGCCAGGTTGTTAGGTCATTAGGTCAGTGGTGTAAACTCAGTCTCTACTTCCTCCACTCCTCTCACATCTAACCTCACTGCAGTGTGGATAGTTCCCCTACCCAATGAGCCTGTAAGCACTAAGAGGTCACATTGTCCTTGAATGAGCAAACACAGGCCATGTAGCTCCCTGGCCTTGTTTGCTGCCCTGGTCACTGCTGAATACTTCTTTCTTCTTTTGTTCTTATCACCTTGCTTTTTTTTTTTGAGACAGAGCCTCAAGCTGTCACCCTGGATAGAGTGCAATGGAATCACAGCTCACAGCAACCTCCAATTCCTGGGCTCGAGCGAGTCTCCTGCCTCTGCCT
>CAUYRH010120841.1:0-23584 GCA_963574655.1 Perodicticus potto | reverse complement strand
TGCCTCCACCTCCCAAGTAGCTGGGACTACAGGCACCCGCCACAACGCCCGGCCATTTTTTGGTTGCAGCTGTCATTGTTGTTTGGCGGGCCCGGGCTGGATTCGAACCCGCCAGCTCAGGTGTGCGTGGCTGGCGCCTTAGCCCGTTGAGCCACAGGCGCCGAGCCGGGTCTGCCAAATCATTATGCACTTGTCTCATCTCTTCCACTCAACTACAAGCTTCAGGAGATCAGGGACTATATCTTTCTCACCTTTCCATCTCCCCAGCACCTAGAACTATTAATACATGCATGGATGCCCAGGATGTGTTGATGTAGTGAGGAAAAGATCCTTTCTGTATTTACAGTGTATTCCTTCAATTAAAAAACTTGGTTAAGGTGGGTGCCGTGGCTCACACCTGTAACCTTAGCACTTTGGGAGGCTGAGATGGATGTATCACCTGAGCTCATGAATTCGAGAGAAGCCTGAGCAAGAGTGAGACCCCGTCTAAAAAATAGCCCGGTGTTGTGGTGGGTACCTGTAGTCCTAGCTACTCAGGAGGCTGAGGCAAGGGGATCTCTAGAGCCCAAGAGTTTGAGGTTGCTGTGAGCTATGATGCCATGGCATTCTACTGAGCACCACAAAGTGAAATTCTGTTTGAAAAAAAAAAAAAAAAAACAGAAAAAACTTGATTATATGACCAAGCTAAAATCTGGTCTTATGTCCCCCACTAGCTTTGAGTTCTTTAATTGTAGGTGCTGGGTTCCAATTTTTTTACATTCCTTGTGGCCTCATCTGACATAATAGTTAGCCCACATTAAGTGCTCAGTAAGCACTTTTTATCTTGTTCAGGAGTAGGGATATGAATGCAAAAGAGCCAAAGGAATAACCTATAACTACATGTTTATTATAGTGGCCTCAACAGAGCATGGATGAGGGTTAGCCTTTGTTAACTAGAGTAGTGGTCTCTGAGGGGGAGTATGCATTTCCCCAACAAGATCCACCGGGTCCAAGAAGAAAACTTTAGAACGTCTATATCTTTGGTTTTCTTTTTCTGTTTTTTTATTTGTTTGCATATACCTATAGATTTATGAATTTTATTATCTAGTTTAATCCTTACACCATGGACACATGGATTAAAAATTCTTTCAGAGAAGCAGAAATTGAAATTATTGCTAATGATGTAAGCACAAGTGAACGCCTAGAAGATGACATAAGTAACCCTTCTCTCAGGCTAGTAGTATGTCATCTGTGACTAAGTTAGCCAGATGATGACAGAAAAACAATTACGGTCTAACCAGATCTGACAAGAACATGTCAATAAGTTTTGAAATAGTCAAGAAGATGATCGAAAATGTGGATTACACTCATTGTCATTATTTTTATTTATTTATTTTTTTTTGAGACAGAGCCTCAAGCTGTTACCCTGGATAGAGTGTCATGGCTTCATAGCTCACAGCAACCTCCAATTCCTGGGCTCAAGCAAGTCTCCTGCCTTTGCCTCCCAAGTAGCTGGGACTACAGGCGCCCGCCACAACGCCTGGCCATTTTTTGGTTGCAGCCGACATTGTTATTTGGCGGGCCAGGGCTGGATTCGAACCCGCCAGCTTAGGTGTACATGGCTGGCGCCTTAGCCGCTTGAGCCACAGGCGCCGAGCCTCATTGTCATTATTATAGTAACCTAATCCTATATAGATAATGTGTCTTAAAGAGTTAACCTAATTGTGTTTGAAAGAGTGATTAATGACCTCTGAAGATATTTTATTTCATTTTGTCTCTTTTTTTTTTTTTTTTGAGACAGAGTTTCACTTTGTTGCCCTCAGTAGAGTGCTGTGGTGTCACTGCTCACAGCAACCTTCAACTCCTGGGCTTAAGCAATTCTCTTGCCTCAGCCTCCCAAGTAGCTGGGACTACAGGCGCCTGCCACGATGCCCGGCTATTTTTTGTTGCAATTCTCATTGCTGTTGTAGTCGCATTGCTGTTTTTTAGCTGGCCGGAGCTGGGTTTGAACCCACCACCCTCGGTATATGGGGCCGGTGCCCTTCATTTTGTTTTATCTTTTGAAATTTCCACTTCTGTATTTGTGAAAAAACTTTCTAATGATCTGTTAATCTCTATATAAATGAAATACCACATATTAGGTATATATGCTGAAAAATTTTTTACTGAAAGGAGTGTACATCCATTGTGTCAGAGCACCACGCAAATGGGAAGGTGGGTTGTTCTTGATGGGCTGGTTAACATCGTCATGTCACACGGCTCTCACATGGTCAGCTGAAAGGACAGCCATCTCAGGAATGTACATTATTAGTCACCATGGTAATGGCATAGTTGGGAGGGGGGATGGGTCACTAAAAATAAATCATCACTATTGAGTTAGAAATTGACTCAGGGCACATGGTCTTTCTGAGGTCAGGTTCTTTTGCTTATAGAAAAAGGCAACACTTAAATGTAGCAGATTTTTAAAAATATGTATCATAGGCATTACATGGGTTGTTCATACATTTGGAAGTAAATGACAATTAAACTTAGGAATTTACTCTTTGTCACGTTTTTTGTTATTTATTTTAATCTCACAGGAATCTCATAAGGTAGAGATCATCCTCATTGTATGACAAGGAAAGATAAAATCTGAGACCTTAAGTGCTTTGCCCAAGTTCACATATTTAGTAAATGGGGAACTAGGGTACAAATTTAGATAATTGGCATTAGCCAATATTTTTCTGTTAGTGTCCAAAGGCAAAGAATATGTAAGTATTATCTCAAGTCACCTAATACAGTAAGTCTTCACTTAATGTCATGGGAAGGTTCTTAGAAACTGTGACTTTAAGAGAACACAGCTATGATTTAATAATAAAGACAATAAAACAAAGAGAAATGACATAGAAAAATACAAATCTTACCATAGGATAATTGATATAAACAAGAGTTCACTTCCTATAGCACATTTCTCATCATAGAAACATCATCAAACTTCTTTTGTTTTCTTTGGAGACAGTCTTACTCTGTCGCCCTGGGTAGAGTGCCATGGCTTCACAATTCACAGCATCCTCAAACTCTCTGGTTCAAGTGATCTTCTTGTCTTAGCCTCCCGAGTAGCTGGGACTACACGCACCCACCACAATGCCTGACTAGTTTTTCTGTTTTTAGTAGACACAGGGTCTTGCTCTTAGGCTGGTCTTGAACTCCAGAGCTCTAGCAATCCACTCGCCTGGTGTTGCAAGAGTGCTAGGATTACAGGTGTGAGCCACTGTACCCAGCCCAACTTCTAAATAGAAATCAAAACACTTCCCCCTCCAACACTTCTAATACTAAACACTAAAAGGCACATGAGCTATACATACATTTCAGAAAGATGAATAAAAACAAGATATTTACCTGCTAATCCCAGCTCTGCATCTTGGGTGGCCATAGCCCATCTTAGCAGCTCAGGGCACTGGACAAGAGCCAGTTTTGGTCAGGACACCATCCTGTCTCAGGGCACACTTGTACACATACTCCTACTTACACTGGAACAGCTTAGACTCTTCATGTGCACAACTTTGGGATGTGGGAGGAAATTGGACCACCTGGAGAAAACCTTGGAGATATGGAAAGAACATGGCAACTACACAGAAACAGGGGCCACAGCCAGAATCAGTTTTTCTTTTTTTTTTTTTTTTTTTTTTTTTTTTTTGAGACAGAGCCTCAAGCTGTCACCCTGGATAGAGCTCGGTGGCATCACAGCTCACAGCAACCTCCAACTCCTGGGCTTAAGCGATTCTCTTGCCTCAGCCTCCCGAGTAGCTGGGACTACAGGAGCCCACCACAACGCCCAGCTTTTTTGTTGTTGTTGTTGCAGCTTGGCAGGGGCCGGGTTCGAACCCGCCACCCTCGGTATGTGGAGTTGGTGCCCTATGCACTGAGCCACAGGCACCACCCCCAGAATCAGTTTTTCTACCTATCAATGAAAAGATATTGAATAAAGACCTGTCATTCAAGGGTATTCACAATTTTAAGACATGAAAGGCTGTGCACCAGCAGACTCCATACATTGAGAAGGAAAGCAGAATATTCAGTCTGAGGCCTGGGGTTGGAATATTTCTTTCATTTATCTGTGTTAGGTGGCGAAAGGGAAGCCAATTTCGGCTGTGCTTATTGATGTTGTATCATCTTATGTCATTTCTCAAATGAAAGTTCTGCATTTTTATACGAGTACAAGGTCCCCCCATGGAGCTTTGCCAACTGTTTTTGTTAAGGTGTTCTGCAGAGCATCTGACATTGACCTAAAATATCATAAATGTGTATCTCTCCCTGTTAACAGGACCATTGCCAACTATTTGGTGTGGAGAATGGTTTATTCCAGAATTCCAAACCTTAGCAGGCGCTTTCAGTATAGGTGGCTGGAATTCTCACGGGTAAGCTTAAGAAGGTTGCAATGTTACATCACTGGATAACTTTATGTGCTGGAATAGTCCATTAACTGATCCAATAAAAATCATCTCGAGGGATTGGATGGGTGTGGGGGGGGGTGATCAGCCCCAGCCCTACTTTATTTTTTGCTCTGTTTCTTTTTATTTAGGTATAACTTACAAACAATAAAGTACACTCAAGCACTACTTTGGGGCTATATAAAGATACTTTGGATAAAACTTTATTTTTCTTTCAACTGAAGGTTAAGTGAATGGCAACTCTTATAAGCAATGATTTCATTTAACAAACATTTTAGTTATTTGAAGAGCTAGTAAGTACAGAAATTGTGAATGGGCTATTACTCTTGAAGAGTAATGCAATCATTTGGATACATTTTGAACCTTTAATGTCGCTAGAATATAATGTCACTTTATAGAAAACAACATAAAACAACTATATGTACTGTATTTAGGTCACACCAAAGAGTTAAGATACAAAACAAGTTGATTTTTATGGGTGCGTTGTATTTTTAACTCCTGTGGATCACATAAAACGTTATATCCAGCTGCTTTCCACCCCCACTGTGCAGAGAATGGGAGAGAGGTGTAAGGAGTACTGTGTGAAAATTTGAGGTTAGGTATGAGGAGATGTTTCTTGAACATAAAAGTGCTAAATATAATTTTGAATCGCCAAAGAAGGGTGTAGAATCTCTTTCTTTAGAGCTTTTAAAAATAGATTCATCCCTTATCTCTTAGAGGGGTTGTATTACCAGAAAGTAGAGGAAGAACTTGAGCCTTAATCCCATTCATCCTGCTCCAACAATGTGGGTCTAACCTTATGCGGGGGGCACTTCCAGCTGCCATTCTCAGTGCCTCCCTTCCTTATTGCCTGTATGCACCCCCAACTTCCAAGGGCAACATAAATTGTATTTATTTCTCTGCTTTCATCCCTAAGAGTAAAGCATTGAGGCTTCCAGGTCTTGCTTTGGAACCTCCTTACTTGTTTGTAAATGTTTTCTTATAATAGTGGAATTGGGATAGAGGGGGAAAGCGTCCCCAGCTTCCCCCCAAACTACAGCCTTTACATCTGTATTTTAATTGTTTACTGGTAGATTCTTTGCTATGACACAATGTCAATATTCTCCCTGGGTTATTCATGGTGGGCCATGTTCTCTTGGTCTGCTTTGTTAAGTGTACTGTCCAGATCAAGGAAGGCTTTATTAGGCAGGAACGTTGGTCAAATTTATTAGTAGAACTTTAGTTCTCAGTAGATATTAAATACTATCTGGAAACTTGATCAGCATCTTCTTGTGTCTCTGCAGACCACAGAAAAGCTCTCACACTGTCCAGATCCTTTGTTTACTGGGGAAAATTGGAAGAAAAGAAAAAATACATTACTTTTCACTGTCAAAACATTTTCATTTAGTTTTAAAAATAACTTGTGACAAGTCGGATATTTCTTGTCATCTGATTTCACCTTTGCCCCTACTATCTGACACAAGCATATGGGTGTGCAGCGTTTTATAGACTGTTGTATTCGGGTTGTTTGAATTTTTTTCAGCCAAAGGCTTTATTCAAATAAAGTTCAATCTGGATCAATTATCTCTCACAGGTAATCCAGGGGACCACAACTTTGCTGCCCCAATGGGACAAATGTGTAAACTTCATTGAAAGTGCCCTCCCTTATGTTGTTGGAAAAATGTTTGTGGATGTGCACTTCCAGGAAGATAAGAAGGAGATGGTAAGTGGTGCTTCCTAGCTGGTAAAAAACAATAGTGATGGAGACAGATCTGACAAGGGTAAATTCAGCAGGCCAAGGTCAGCCTTCTAGCTAGTAGGGGTCTGCCGGTGTTCACTTTATATTCTTTCAATTTCTCAGCAAAATAGGAAGCACGGGAGTTTGGCACAAAGAATGAAGACATGCAGATTATGTGTGTAGAGGGCTGAGGAGCTCTGGTTGAGTCCTATTGAACAAACCTTGGATCCATGTTTATTATCATAAAGCAGGAAGAAATGGTTGAAAATTACTAATCAAATAATCAGCAGTAAAAGGAGAGATGTGGTAAACAGCAGATTCTGTCTCCAACTTGTTCTTGCAAAACCACAGACCTTAAGCAAGTCCTTGCCTCTGTCATCAATTGATCTTTGGAATGTAGAGAATCTTTACAATATAACCTTTTGGCCTGGTATTGTCATACATCATGAGCCCATTCTCTCCTGGGGACCAGTTTTCCAGCTTTCTGAATGTACGCAGCTCACATACTGTTCTAGTGATCCTCCAGGTCCCTTTAGGCAGAAAACAAGTTTATGCTAAAGGTCAGGGTATGCAGAGAATAAACTTAAGTAAGAACATTTTAGTATGGGGGATCAGGGCACAATTTCCCCTACAAGGAAGAAAGGTCATTAAATGAGAGTAAAAATGAATGAGCAGATATTGAAGGTTGGAGGGGACAGAAGATGTGAAGGTTGTCCACAGGAGTGGGAGAGTGAATAAACTGAGGAAAGTAGTATGGCTGCTTGAAGGCAGGTACAGGTCCAGGTCTAGGTGAGGTTCAAGGTCATGAATTTGAAGATAGACTCATCACCATGGCAACATACTCTTCTCCACCCATTTCAACTGTATTAAAAGAGGGTGTATTTTTTTCTTCCAGCTTTATTGAGATACATTTAACAAATTATATATATGTTCAGGGTATACAAAATGGTGATTTGATATGTTTGATATACATGGTGAAATCATCACCACAATCAAATAAATGCATTCCTCACCACATTTATTTACCATTTTGTATATGTGTGTGGTGAGCACACTGGAATTCTACTCTCTTAGCAAATTCAAGTACACAATACATTATTAATAACTGTGGTCACCATGCTGTATATTTGATCCCCATATCTTATTCATCTTGTTACTGAATGTTTCTACCCTTTGACCAACATCTTTTCATTCCTTTACTACCAGCCCCTGGCAACTACTGTTCTGATGTCTGCTTCAATAAATTCAACATTTTTTAGATTCCACATATAAGTGACATCAGGCAGTGTTTGTCTTTCTGTGTCTGGCTTATTTCACTTAACCAAATGTTCCCTCTCTACATATTGGCTCACAGTGACAGGCGGCTGGACCCTCTTTGTCTGGTAACAGTACCAGTTTTCAAAGGCAAACTAAATAGTTGAGGGTGGTGAAGCCTGCAGTCCCTTACACAGGGTGTTTCACAGTCCTTTTAAACCAATCTGAATCACAGAAATTCTCAATGATTGAAAATTGGAGAAGTGACTTGTACTCATGCAACAGGTTTTGGTAAAGGAAAGATCGCTATCCAAGTCATCTGGCCTGGATTGCTCCCACGAATAATCACCAGGGCTTGTTTTTTTTTTTTCCCCCAGTAACTGTTTACAAAAACAGTTGCTGCTCAACATAGGGTCCCTGGACCAGAGCAGCATCATTGGGAGCTTCTCCTGAGTCTGTTAGGAGGACTCCAGGGTTCTATCCCAAAATGAAATCAAGTTCAAAAGACCCTAGTTAAAATGCAATGAGATTCTGCATTTTAACAAGAATATCCTTTTGTGATTTCAGGTACAAATTAAAATTTGAGAAGTGCCTGAAGTTCTGGCCATATTCATTTGCTTAACAAACTTTTTTGGTAAATAAACAATGGCAGCCTTTCTTGGAGTTAGAGTCTTTGGAATTTGCCCCTTTGGGGAATCTTTCTGTTTTTCTTTTTCTTTGGACTGTAGCTAATAATACAGAATGTTTTTCAAATAAATCAGTGGTTCCAGGTGGTTCTTGGATGGGATCCCTGTAACAAAGCTATAAAAAACCAGATATTTCTCTTGTAAGTTTCCAACTTAAGTATTCCCTCAGGCAAATAATTTCGGCAAGAGGGAGGCAAATAACTTTATGTCAAAGAAACGAGTATCTGTGTAACTACCACACAACCCCCATATACATCAAAATAGGGGAGAAACTGCCAAAATCAACTTATTTTAAAATGTTACGCCCTGACACATGAAAAAGGGACTTTCACACCAAAACTGAGAAAAACAAATTTAATCCACATACTTTTCATATTAGTTAAAATTCTTCTACTGCCAAAAAAGAAAATCCTGCTATAATTTTTTTTAAATTCCATTATCTTCTAATTGTTTTTATATCCTTCCCAGAGCTTATAACATTACCACTATGATTATCTGATAAATTCTCCACCCATTATGCTAACCAAGAAAATGCACAATGAGAATATTGAGTATTTTGGAATAAGACATCAATGCCTCAGTGGAATTGTTACCAAGAGAACTTTCAGATTCAAATATAAATCTCAAACTTGACAGAAACTTTTCCAAAATATCAAAAAAATAGTAAAAACACATTAATATGGAAAAGTGTTCTTCTCAGATTTATGGTATTACAAAGCAAACCTCAGCACATAATAATCATGTATTCATACATAATGCCAACCATTTGGTATTATTATGTAATACTACCTGATACCAACCATTTGAACAATCAGGACTTAATAGATTATAATGTCTTTTCATTTAAAGGCAGTGTTTACTAACCACCTGCATTCAATGATATCTGATTGACTACATGGATCATTATCAGCTAATCATGCCTGGATTTTGGTTCATGACATTTGTAATACATAATTCATCAAAAAGAGAATGCACTCCAAAACAACCCTGGTTAAATCCAAATTCCTAATTCAAAATATATCCTCTCAACAGCAAAAAAAAAAAAAAAAAAAAAAAAAAAAGAAAAAAGAAAAAGAAAAAAACAAAAACCCCGATTTAAAAATGGGCAAAAACCCTAAATAGACATTTTTCCAAAGAAGACATACAAATAGCCAGCAGGTGTATGAAAAGATGCTAAATATAACTAATCATCAGGGAAATGCAAATCAAAACCACCATGAGATACCACCTGGCACCTGTTTGGATGGCTATTCTCAAAAAATCAAGAGATAACAAGTGTTAGTGAGGGTGTGAAAGAAGAGAATGCTTTTATACCTTGGTGGGACTGTAACCTGGTACAGCCATTATGAAAAACAGTATGAGGCCAGGGCGCTGTGGCTCATGCCTGTAAACCCAGCACCCTGGGAGGCAGAGGCAGGAGGATTGCTTGAGCTCAGGAATTCAGAGATCAGCCTGAGCAAGAGCAAGACCTTGTCTCAAAATAAAATAGCCAGGCATTGTGGTGGGTACCTGTAGTCCCAGCTACTCGGGAGGCTAAGGCAAGAGGACTACTTGAGCCCAAGAGTTTCAGGTTGCTGTGAGCTAGGACAGCACTACCGAGGGCAACTGAATGAGGCTCTGTCACAAAAAAAAAAAAAGAAAGAAAGAAAAGAAGAAAACCAGTATGGAGGATGTTTATAGATAAAAATATCTGGGTATCATTTTTCAAAGGAAAAACAAATAGTTTGGGAAGGAGGACCCTAGAGGTCCTCACACAGGGTGTTTCACAGTCACTTTAAACCAATCTGAATCACAGAAATTTTCAAAGATCGGAAAATTGAAGTAGTGACTTGTACTAATGCAACAGGTTTTAGTAAAGAAAATATTGCTATCCAACTCAACTGGCTCAGTCAATTCCTATGAATAAACACCAGGGCTTTTCTTTTTTGTAGTAAAAAATTTATTTTATTTATTTCTTTTTTTTGAGACAGAGTTTCAAGCTGTCGCCCTGGGTAGAGTGCCATGACGTCACAGCTCCCAGCAACCTCAAACTCTTGGGCTTAAGCGATTCTCTTGCTTCAGTCTCCCAAGTAGCTGGGACTACAGGCACCACACCCGGCTATTTTTTGGTTGTAAGTTGTCATTGTTGTTTGGCCGGCCTGGGCTGGGTTCCAACCAGCCAGCTCCAGTGTATGTGGCTGGTGCCCTAGCTGCTCAAGCTACAGGCGCTGAGCCAGTAAAACATTTTAAATAGAGGCGGCGCCTGTGGCTCATTGAGTAGGGCACCAGCCCCATACACTGAAGGTGGCGGGTTCAAACCCGGCCTCGGCCAAACTGCAAAACAGAAAAATAGCCGGACGTTGTGGTGGGCGCCTGTAGTCCCAGCTACTCGGGAGGTTGAGGCAAGAGAATCGCCTAAGCCCAGGAGTTGAAGGTTACCGTGAGCTGTGTGATGCCACGGCACTCTACCAAGGGTGATATAGTGAAACTCTGTCTCTTAAAAAAAAAAAAAAATTAAATAGAACTACCACACAATCCAGCCATCCCACAACTGGGTATATATCCAAAGGAAATAAAATCAGTATCTTGAAGAAATACTGGTTCATTGCATCAGTATTCATACTAGCCAAGGTATGGAATCAACCTAAATGTCCATCAATGGACGAACAGAGAAAGTGTGATGTGTGTATATATACACATGCGCACACACAGTAGAATATCATTCAGCCATAGAAAGGAAAGAAATCCTGCCTTTTGCAAGAACTTATTAAATATATATATATTTTTTTGCAGTTTTGGCCGAGGCTGGGCTTAAACCCACCACCCCGGTGTATGGGGCTGGCACCCTACTCCGTGAGCCACAGGTGCCTCCCAACATATTACATTTCTAATTCAAAGTAAATCTCCTAAAACAATTCTCCGAAACTACTCAAGATAGGCATCTTTAGGGTGGGAGTTAAATTTACAAAACAATAAGAATGGAAAGAATGAGGTGAGGGTCATGCAGGCCCTGAACTGACCGGGCCATCTGGGCCACAGCCTAACTCCACCTTCTTTTCACTACATGAGCTCTTGGCACCTAGGTTTTTTGAAGGGACACCCGCCTGTGTCTGCTCAGAGTCTGTTTCTAGAGCCTCTGGATGGCGACTGCCTCTGGATTCAGCTAAATCTTGTCTCCAATCTTATTCTCCTGCAGGAATATAGTCCTAGGGGTGTGAGATAGATTTCTGGTTTTTAGTTTTTGTTTCCCACCCTCCACTTCCCTTTCCTTTCTTTCCCCCTCCCTCCTTCCTCGTCTACAGAACCAAAAACCATAACCTTGTCTGTCAGAAGACTTCTTTAATTTTTTATCTTATTTAGATAGGGGTCATGTCTAATTTGAAAATTCATCAGCTTCGTTAAGCATTTAACAGGTGACTTTTACGGAGAGTTAGATGACAGGGGGACTTTCCCTGAGCATTGATCATGTTGGACAGAGAGGATGCTCACATGCCACTTGACAAGCACTAATCTGTACACTCGTGACGTAAACCAAGGGAGAGAGGATTAAGTGTGTGCAGGGAGGACAGCTACAGTTACTGCTTCGTATGTGTCTCTTCCATTTCATTTTGATTATTAATGACAATTTCTATCTGTAATGTATAAATAAATGCCCCCGATAAACATCCACGTCCATGGAGGGCAGGTGAAGGGAAGGATGGTCACCATGGGCCCCATGTGATTGTAATGGTTGAGATATGATGTTTTAATCTTATTTCTATATTTATTTGTTTTTTTGAGACAGAGTCTCACTCTGTTGCCTTGAGGTTGAGTGCGGTGGCATCACAGCTCACAGCAACCTCACACTCGTGGGCTCAAGCAATCCTCTTGTCTCAGCCTCCTGAGTAGCCGGGACTACAGGCACCCGCCATGACACCTGGCTAGTTTTTCTAGGTTTGGTAGAGACAGGGTCTCACCCATGCTCAGGCTGGTCTCGAATTCCTGAGTTCAGGCTATCCACTTGTCTCAGCCTTCCAGAATGCTAGGATTACAAGTGTGAGCCACTGTGCCCGGTAGGCATCACATTTTAAAATCTAGAAATGATAACAATAGTAGCACCTAAGTTTGAGGCTTAACTAGGTGTCTAGCACCCTTCCCAAGTGCTTTCAATGTCAGTGGACTCCTTTAATTTTCACAATGACTGTATCTGTTCCTTCTATTAGTGTCCCCATTTTCCAGGCGAACAAACTGAAGCTCAGAGAGTTCAAGTAAATCCCTCGAGGTCAGATAGCTTAGAAATGGTAGAATTCAAACTCAGACAATCTAGCTGCAAGCCAGTGTTCTGTTCCTTTGCTTCTTTCTTTCTGAAAACCACTTGAATCTTCACTGATTTTATGACTACAGTAAGGAGATGAAAGCTGTCTTAGGGGCTTGTCCTCTAATTGATTCACCTTTATTAGGAAATTACTTATTCTAATATTAGATCTTTAAAAAAGGTACACATTCCCTATTAGCATTTTAGAAGTAGGAAACAGTTGGAATAGGTTTTGCTTCTAGCATTTTAATATTTTAAAGATGAATATAGTGAAAATCTAATTCAAATCCAACCAGCTGACGTTGCAATTTTGTACTCATACAATTCTCAGGTGAAGGAGGGACACTCTTAAGAAGCAAGCAATCATCGGGAGGCTGAGGCAAGAGAATCGCCTAAGCCCAGGAGTTGGAGGTTGCTGTGAGCTGTGATGCCACAGCACTCTACCCAGGGCGATAAAGTGAGACTCTGTCTCTGCCAAAAAAAAAGAAGCCAGCAATCAGAGATTTAATCTAAGAGCAATTTCCCAGGTATATCTGTCTCAGTCTACACACTGAGCTCAATTTCCAGTATTTTATATACATGTCATACTAAGGAGTGATCCTTGATGTTTGGGATGCTGACCCAAAGGCTCTATAAAATTTCTCTTCAAGAAAGTCTTTTAATGTTTACCATTCTCCAGTTACTAAGGCAAAAATGTGAACATATACATCAAAGAACAATTTTTCTGTTATGTTAATGAAAGAAATGGTCTTTTTTGCTTTAACTATAGTTTCTAGAAAATTCAGTCAAGTTAGAGTTCCCATTTGAGCATTTTGGGTGAGGTAAGTTCTTCTGCATACACCATCTCTTGCTTTATTTCATTGTAGACAGTTAAGTCTTCCAACTGCTTGTCTTTATTCATAGATCTCAACTCTGCCAATAAGCAGTTTTTGCTGCACCCTCAAATTTTCTGTGTTTTTCTAATGGGGTAAATGCTGGTAAAGAAAATAATTACTTTGACATTTGTTAATAGTAAGGCAGCCTTATTCAGGACTATCGTAATAGGTGTCAAGTCTATTGCAATAGGGGAGAAAATCTGGGCTCAACTCCAAATACAGCAAAGACAGCTGAAGATGTCTAGCCTATGAGCAGAACAAGGGGGTCATGGATGAAAAATTACTCAGAGGAGATATCACGAGTAGGGAAATTCTTCCTAAATTAACATAACAGGATTCTTGTTGAAGGCAGGACAGGGTGGTCAGACATCTAAGTGGATTCTCTCTGATGTGACTTAGCAGAATTTTTTTCTAACTGGACTAAGCAGGCATGGCGGAAGGGAGCAGAGAGCAGGGTAAGGTCAAGGCCCAGTTGAGAAGAAGGCTTAGAGCAGTGGTTCTCAACCTTCCTAATGCTGCGGCCCATCAATACAGTTCCTGTGGGTCACGACCCACAGGTTGAGAACCGCTGGCTTAGAGGAACCTGACTAAGCTTTGATCAGCCTTCACATCAAAGCTAAAGTTACCGGTCTCGTTATATATTAAAACATTCTATAGGCAAAAGGTTAGTCTAGTTAAAGCAGAACAAATCTATTAGACTTCATATTTAGATTTCATTAAATGAAGAACTAAAACTTTATTTGTTGTATGAAAGAATTCACAAATTTCTCCTGCACTTTAGTACATTATTCTTTTTTCATTTTCCTTTAAAGACATTGTGTCCCCAAGTAGTGCCACAGATGACCTACAGCATCTTCCATTTTTCTGAGCTGCTCTCTGCAAGAGCAATTCCAGTAGTAATTCTTTATCCTACGAACAGAATTTTCCTCCCACCCCATATTGCTGCAGCTGGTGTCAAAGACTTAAATACCCACGTGGGTCCAATTGCAGTGGTGGAGTTTGAACTTGCAACCTCTATACACTAGGAGTTCACCTCATTAGTGAGCCAAGATAAATGAATTGATGTACTGCCATTTATATTCTTTAAGTTCTCCAATTCTCCCTCTCACTGTTCCTCTCAGTGGTTGAGTAAATGAGATGTAACTATACTGTTGATGGCAGAAGTCACATGAAAGTCAGTGTCATGTATTATAGTGTTGCCCTTAGCCTGAGGGGCTTTTCCTTCCTTGTGAATGCAGCCACTCAAGAGGGTTGCTCTCAGTAAGGCCATTGTACAAATAAAGATAAACGTCCTTTCAATGCATGTCATGCACAGAAAGGATGTTCTCTCTGGCTACCAAGTGTTTCTGTTTATCTAGTGAATGTTGTTGGCTATTCTTATCAAGAGCACTTTCCAGAGAGCCTTGGTGGAAGACCTTTCTGAACTAAGGCAGACCACAATGATTTGAGTTTTTAAGAGTTTGATAATATAATTACAAAATATCGACCTTATGTGGAAATTACATCCAATTTTCTGCCAAGTTGCATTGGCATCTCATAGTCCAGCCCTACTCTTACCAATTTGGGCAAATTACTTAGCCTCTTTGAGCCTGTTTTCCTGTCTCTAAATGGTGCCCAAGTTTCAGTTGCTACAGTAGTGCTGCATAACAATCAATCAAAGCCCTGCTGGCATTTGATAATACGCAGTTATTACTGATGCATCTGGAGTCAGTGGTGAGCCCCTAGGCAGCTTGGCTGATTTTGGCTGTGTTGGCTTGAATGTCTGGGGCTTGGCCCATCTAGGTTGGCTTTGGCAGAAGGATTGGGATGACTCGGCTCTGCTCCGCGTGTCTGAGTTCCTTCAGCCGGCTGGCTTGGGCACGTTCTCATGCTGATGGCAGAAGCACGAGTGAGCAAGAAACACATCAGACCTCCCGAAGCCCAGGCTCGGAATTTGCATAATGTCATGTCTGCACTCTGTTGGTCAAAGCAAGTCCTAAAGTTGGATTTAGAGGAGGGAAATTGACTCCGCATTCTCAGTGAGAGAATCTGCAAAGCCACATAGCAAAGGCTGCGGATACAGGAAGGGCTGTGGAATTAAAGCCGTCATGGCAATGTATTGCAAATAGGGATAAAAATAGCAGCTACTTCTTTAGTTTGTGATAGGGGTTAAGTGAGATAATCCATGGAGCGGGTTTTGCATAAGACCTGGTGTGTAGTAAATGCCTAGTGAATGTCAGGTACTGTTACTGCTGTGTGCCACGTCTATCATTAAAAATAAAGATAAAACTCACAACATCAAAGTCCTGACATGGGTTCTGGCAACTCTTACATAGAAATTGCCTCTCTCTCATTTATCTTAGAAAGAGTAAGAGCAAGGGTAGTGTTTGGGGGGTTTTGCCCAGTGTAGTAACTTTCAGTTGGAATAAGGATGCTTTTAATGCTAGTGCTGTGGCCACCTTTCAGAACCTGCCCTAGCATTTACCGTGAAGCCTGGTTCATAGGCCAGTCTCATGAAATTACTCAAGGAGCTAAATATAATTTCTATAACAGGTCCAGGTTTCGTAACTCTCTACAGGCTAAATCTGGCTGCAACAAATACTATCAGACCCAATCGTGACAGCTCATTTACACAACCTTTGGTCAAATGATATCCAGCAAAACAAGTCATTTAGAAAGCTCATTGGGAATTCTTTTAAAAGAAGTGTGGACACTTACTCTTGGCCTTATCCTTGAGTGTGCTGCCATGACGATGACACATTTGGCTCATCTCTGTTGTCGTCTCCATCTCTGGAGAGCAGTGGCTGGTGTTGTCTTTGCCACATACTGGCAGCCACAGTCTTGTCAAGCAGATCTGATTAGACCTGTGAAATGTGAAGACCCTGCACTGAAAATTCATTTACTGAACAAAAGCATTTATGCCTTCTGACAAATCGGAATGTTGAAAGTGACTAGATATAGTTACTTGCTGATGGGAGCTTACTCATAGCCAAAGGCTGAACCATTATGAGACTGGTTGACTTACAAATATCATTCTGGTTTCTGATCCATTCCCTCTCAGAGGGAGAAAGCGGGAAACAGGAAAAGAAGAGTTATAAAATTATTAATAGAACATAGCTTATATGTTCATGCCCAGTAACTATGATTTCACTCATTATTCCCTCCAGAGTCTTATGGATATATGCCTTTTGATAAAAGGACATGCTAAACTCCTCCTGCACCACCAGACTAGCATGACTTGGGCCCAGATAATTTAATATTCTTTTTTCTTTGGCCAACATATTTAATAGCTATGCAAGTTTGCTAATCCGGACAAACTGGTATGATTTATTAATTCACTTGGCTGCTGGAAACCTCAGCATTTTCTAACTATACTTAATTTTTCTGGCTTAACTACTTCTTCCACCTCCATAGAGGTCACTTTTTTACTTCTTTTTTTTTTTTTTTTTTTTTTTTTTGCAGTTTTTGGCCGGGGCTGGGTTTGAACCTGCCACCTCTGGCATATGGGGCCGGCGCCCTACTCACTGAGCCACAGGCACCACCCACTTTTTTACTTCTTATTTCAATGCCATTATTATATTTTTATCACGAGTCAATCAAAACTCATTTTTATAAATGGTTATAGTATAAATAACAAACCAATGAATCTTTAATATTTATTAGTACATTGACACATTTAATGTCTATATAAAGTGACAGTTTCCAGAAAGAAGTTTTAGGAGCCCTTCTGAGATTGCAGCCTATTTCTTCAGGGTTAACCACATACATTATTAATAATAATTTCCATTTCTCACATTCACTAATCAAGTGATTACAACTCAAGGAAACTTATCCTGCTCTGGACTAATGGGAAGACTGGAAACATTTTAAACTCATATTTTATTAAGATATTACGACTTTGAGGTATATTAAAGAGAAAATCCTATTCAACATTATGTCTTCTAGTTAAGAATTTTATTAGTACTACATTAATTTAAGATTGATGCTCACAATCAACCTTGATGATTTTTCTTTTTCTTTCTTTTCTTTTTCAGAACTCTTATTAGCCTATTATAATTTCTGCCAGATGTGTAATGTATGTATTTTAAACCGTTCTTAGCCATTTTTCCTGTGCATATTAACATCACCAGTCTCAGAATGGACTAGGCTAATTTCCTGAGTCGTTTTATTTCTATTAAAGTTTCTATTTGATTGTAGACTACAACCATTTCAGAGCCATTTGCTGTGAATCTTGCCCCTAATATAAAGATGGATTTGTTACTCTCTGATAAATTTCATAGATGAACTTAGGCTTTGAATTACTAAATCAGAATAGGTCTCCCTTTTCAAAAATGACTTCACTGCAAAAAGTTACCATGTGCTTTTTTTTCCTTTTTTAAAATTTCCCTATTATTAAGTCTCCTGGTCATATTTGAATAACCACAAATTATCTTTGAGTGAATTTGATAAAATTTTCTCTTTGTAGCACTGGAATAACTGTTGGGCTTTAACATATATGAAAGATATTTGATTCAATTTCAATTCATTGATAGGTACCCACTGAAGATTTTAAGAAGCATAAATTGATCAACATGTGTTTACTAAGCATTTGCTACTTGTGAATGTAAGGGATGAGCATGAGATTTGAAATCATATCATGTGAGAAATCACATCACCTGAGATATGAACCTGTAAAACTGAAAGAATACGATATGAAATCATAAAACTAACACAATTTTAAATTTGCAGAACACTTTTTGGTTTGCTTACATGTTCATTCCTGTTCTCCAAGTTTATGGATATTGTTGGAGAGATCAGATAAATACAAATGGAAAGACAATTAAACACAGACCTGTGCTTTTCTGATTGTGAGTCTCCCAGGAACTCAGAGAGGGTACTGAAATTGTGGGTTTAAATGTTTGAGATCAGTGAGTGTGAAGTAGGATCTGAGTTGGTCTTGTAAGATTTCTTTATTGTCAGAAACAAAGTTTTAGAAGGAAACTGCAAGTGACAGAGGGGCAAACTGACTTTTTCTCAAAGCTGTGTTGTTATATGCCTCTTCAAATGAATTAGAATCATCATGAACCATTTATACAAAATACAAAATTTCTAGGTCCATGTGTTAGGAGAAAAGGTAAAAAGACAGGAAAAGGGGAGAAGAAGAGATACTTTTTAATCTGCTGAGATGGAAGCATCCATGGACATGTAGAAGACTACTAGCAAAATCCTGGAGTGCAAAGAATGAAAAAGGAAGGACCCACTTTTAAATAACACTGGTTGAGGAAAAGAATGACTGACCACAGCATGACTAGATGATTTGTATTTTTACAGTGTGGATCTGTAAAATCTGAAATAAATAGATGCTTAAGAAAATGTTGCTTTGGCTGGAAGCCCCTTACCCTGAATGTGGCAGATTTTACCTTAATAACATTTGAGTTAATTTTTATATGTTATATTTTGATCTTTGACTCTAAATCAATATCTTCTATGGATAACGTAACCTTAGGTCGTCTACTTTAAGTGATTTCTATTAATGTTATGCTGCCTGATTGGGTCATTAGGTCAAGGTTTGGCAAAAAAAAAAAAAAATACTATTTCTCTATTTTTTTTCTTATTTTAAAATTATAGCAGGCTTTTGCTGCCTCAGGGAACATGAATTGACTGAATGCAATGTTATTGTGTGATGCTGTAGAGTAGTCTAAAGATAAAAATCAGAAGTGTTCAGTGATTTATCTTCCTGGTTCCAGCATGCTAAAATCATTATTTCTCTTATTTGCATTGACATGTCAACCAATGCCATTAATCACCTTCAAAGATTTCCCTTGTTCTTGAATTCTGCTCGGGTAGTTCAGCACCATTTCACAGAAAATATTATATAATAAATCTGCAAAGTCTGCCAAAAAAAATTGAGAACCTGAGATGGGAACTAGGGAGGGGAGTGTTGGCGCCTGAGAGGACAAGGGCAAAGGCCAACTGAGGCTCATGGGGAAACAAAAAGCAAAGTGATTTACTTGTGTTTTTGATGCATAGGAGAGAGCCACAAGGAAAGTGAGTTATCAAAGAGTGTTTTTAGGGAAGACAGAGGGGGTGAGGTGGTGGTGGGGCGGGGGGAGGAAAGCCAGAGGAAGAAGGAGGCTGTGTATGAGTTAACTATTTGTCATTCTTCATCCCAGCAATGGGCTGACATTTCTTTTTGCCTCTTTATTTCCATTTAGAATGCTAATCAGCAGGTATTAGACAAAGAACTTTGAAAACCTATCAAAAATGCTTACAACTTTAGTGAATTTGACAGCCATTTTCATGCCTAGGAATGGCCAGGAAGGGTCCTATGAAACCAAGCTGTTTAGAGAGAAGTATCTGGCAACGCTCAGCCTCTTTTTAATAATAAGTAGCTCTTCATAAAACTGCCCCAAGGGGAACAGAGACAAAATAACCTTAAGATTCACCATGGGACTCCCCAAATTCCAAAATTTGCCAGAGATCTCTTTAGTGCAGAGAGTACTTATTTTGTCCTATTTGATTAATTAGTTGATTTTAAACCATAATGAAAGTAAGTTAGTTTTCATATACCTTATCCTAAATAAATCTTTTCCTCAGTTATGGCCACCTTTTTTGGCAACCTCTTGTTTAGGTTCTTTCTCTTATTGCTACTCGTTGACCAGAGTCATTAGAAGAAACCTTTTATTGCCTTCTTTGTCCTTCTCCGTAATTACAGTAGTCCCCCCTTATCCCAGGGGATATGTTCTAAGTAGATGCTTGAAACCGTGGATGGTATTGAGCCCTGTGTATGCCATGTCTTCTCCTATACAACCATACTAATAATAAAATTTATACATTAGTCACGGTAAGAGATTAACAGCAATAACTAATAATAAAATAGAACAGTTATAGCAACGTGCTGTGATAAAAATCATGTGAATGTGAGCTCTCTCTGTCTCTCAGTATCTTACCGTACTCTACTCCCCCTTCTTGTGATCTGTTGCTCTGATAACTGGGTTGCCTATAAGTGACTCACAGGTGAGTATATACAGCATGGACGGGCTGGACAAGTGGAAGATTTATGTCCTGGGCTGGATGGAGTAGGACGGCATGAAATTTCATCACACTACTCAGAACAATGCATAGTTTAACACTTACGAATTGTTTATTTCTGGAATTTTCCACTTAATATTTCTGACCCAGGATTAACCGTGGTAAGTGAAAGCATGGAAAGTGAAACCCTGAATGGGGGGGAGGACTGCAGTACCCCCTTTCCCAGACTTTTCATAGCCACGTTCCATTCAGCAGAAGGTCTCAATCTTATTTCTTGCAGAAAAGACAGGCCATTTTCTGGGACTCTGTCAACTTTCCACCATCTCATCTTTGAATTCTTCTGTATGTCTGTTCATCACTTTATCCTTCTTTCCTCTCGTAATTGTGTCTCATGTCTAAGGTGAATCCTTTCATATGGTCTCTGGATTCCATCTCCCCCTTTGCCCTCTCAGACCGAAAGCACATGTAGTGAGAATAAGATGGAGTCTGTCAGGCTAGGGCAGACACGGTCTGGTCTGGTCAGTGGAGGTCCTGCCTGACCTTCACCTCCTATCTCCCATTCTTACTGTTTTGTAAATTTAGCTCCCATCCCAAAGATGCCTACCTTGAGTAGTTTAGGTAGATTGATTTAGGAGATTAACTTTTTGGATTGAAATGTTATAATGGGTCACTGAGTTATGCTGATTATTATTTAGAATAGGTGTTGGTATGGTCTTTGCTTTGAACTTTTATGTATAAAACTAATTTTGGAAATGGAAGAACAGAACCGTCTTGGAGAGGCTACTCTCACTGTTCTCCAGAATCCCAGCCTTCTGACAAAGAAAGTTTGGTGGACCTATCCCTGTTTCTGCGTATTGGCTGACAGTGACAGGAGGCCAGACTGTCTTCATTCGGTAACAAGACCATTCATGGCTTTCTCTCCCCCATATTTTTAACCTCATCCTTTCCACTGGTATTCAAATCTCTCACATGTTCAGCAACAACAACAAAAACAGAAACAACAACAAACATGTGCACAAAAGCCAAACCCCCAACTGCAGATCCCCCCTTTACCTTGTTCACTTCTCTCCTATCTTTGCTTTCTCTCTCATAGACAAACTCCTTGACTAGCTTGTCCGGACTTGCTCCCTCCACTGCCCATGAACTCCTCATCCCACTCCAGTCTGGCTTCTGTCCCCAGTCCTTTTCCTCTTCCAATATTTCCAGTCTTTTTGAGTGGGAACAGCATCCACCAAATTGCCCACCCGTTTCTGAAGCCTAGGAGTTGATTCACTTCTCCCCACTTTCCTCCTCCCTTGACATAAAATGGATCACCTGCTTCCATTGGTTCGGTCACTAAATCTTTCAAATCTATCCCCTCACTTCTTCCAATCCCCATTTCCCCTCTCTAACTAGAGAAGATATTATTTCTCTTTCTATGTGAAGGTCATGGGCCCATGTATGTGTGTCACTACATGATGAGGTCATAAAGACTTAGGAGTGCTGGTGACTGCAAAGGCCAAAGATCTAGGCCCTGGAGATTTTCTTGTCATTGTAATACTTACTCTCCTACATAGGCTTTCTGTTTGAAATGGTGACTTTTGGATCTCTCAGTTGGTTCCCTTCCCTGGCATATTCCTCTGATTTTTTTTTGTGGGGGGGCACCGT
Source organism: Perodicticus potto (assembly GCA_963574655.1). NCBI lineage: Eukaryota > Metazoa > Chordata > Mammalia > Primates > Lorisidae > Perodicticus > Perodicticus potto. The sequence continues at coordinate 1,733 of CAUYRH010120841.1, read as the reverse complement.
GTCACTCCTAGAAGTTCTGAGCGCTCAACTGTCATTCTAGTTTGGCAGTCAGGTCTGGGCTCTGATCCTCACTAGTTATATGAGCTTGAGCAGGTCATAAACTCTCCTGACTCTTAATTTCCTCATCTGTCAAATAAATGGCTTCCCCTAGATTGGTGGATCTCGAATCTGGTTGCACATTAGAGTCACCTGGGAAGCTTTTAGACCTCCCTGTGCCCAGGCTGGACCTTAGATCAATGACATCAGTATCTTAATGCCCAGGCCTCAGGATTGAAAATTTTTTTTAATTTAAAAATTATTTTGCTAGGAATATTTTGTAAGTTTCCTGAAAGATCTCAATGGGCAAACAAGATTGAGAGCTGCTGACTTAATGAGTTTTTAAGGACCTTTGCTATTACATCAGTTTATGTTTTTAACATGTCCTAATCCCAAGTTGAAGTTTCTCTTCTTTTAATGTTTTACTAAGTTGGGAAGAAATAGCTGTGAAGCTCCCCCCACCCCCTTCCATCTGCTGTTTGTTCTTATTTACATATGATGGAACTTAGCCCACTGATTTACAACTCTGGTTCCCTTACAACTGTTATTGAACTGAAAACATAGCTGAAAACTTATTAAACAGAAAAAAAAATTATTTTGAGCTCCGTGCTGACAATTCATTATAGAACCAAGGGAACACTTAAACTTTGTTTCTTCTAGAATCAATGTTAACGATTGGTTTACAATCCCATAATCTTAAGTGAAAAAGTTAATTCTGGGGCCAAACTCAGTATTTATCTTTTCTTGGGTGTCCTATTGAGAACTCAAAGCATCGCTGCAGGAGAAAGGGACTTCGAGGGGTTTGTGCCCATAAACAGACAGGGCCTCCTCCCACTGTTGTGGGTGGGCCTCTGGCATTAAGGATCATCGTCTCTTTTCCTTCAGTCCCCACTCTTCTGGCTCTAGACACAGGCAGCAAAGCCAGGGTATACATGTCCGCACCGTGGGCGTGGCTGTACTCTCCAAACGCTTTGGAACAGGCTTTCAGAAAACACCCTTTCTGTAGAAGACCCCTTTAGAACCACCGCTTTCGATTTGAAATAGCTGTTTTTTCCTGAGCTGCCAAGGAGTAGAGAGAAGAGTAGGAAGAAATGATACAGAGCAGCCAAACATTTGGTCTCACCAGTGGCACTAAACTTAGGAAGAATTGGGGTCCTGACATAAGTCTTATTTTTGTTGGTGAAGTGTCCCTCGGGGTTGCTGGCTCTCCCTCCCGTTCCTCTCTTACCAGTATCTCTTTCAAATATGTGTTCACTGTCTTCTGCCCTGCCTATTTGGAATATACAGTGCAGGCGTCTCCCTGGCTCTCTCAGTCCCTTATTAAATGATTGACATTAGTTGCTACCTTGATAAGGATGAAGTAATTCAGTAGCTATAGACAGGTAAGTTACTAGTTTATCATAACCTCTGCGAATTTCTATTTATCTATTTGCTTATTTTAATTTTTTTTTCGTTTAAAATCAATCTTTTATTATTTCATAACATACTTTCACTTCTTAGCTTCATTTACATTTTATTTATTTATTTATTTTTCATTGGTTCAGGTTCATTGAGGGTACAGAGAATTAGGTTCTACTGTTTGCATTTGTTACGTAAAGTCCCTCTTATAGGTGTGTCCCGCCCGCCCGTGGGGTGCCGTCTCCGGGGGGGGGGGGGGGGGGGGGGGGGGGGGGGGGGGGGGGGGGGGGGGGGGGGGG
>CAUYRH010120840.1:0-19430 GCA_963574655.1 Perodicticus potto | reverse complement strand
TACAAGAAAACAGTGATTGCATTTGTTAGGTAAATTCCCTCTTACAATCGTGTCTTGCCCTCAAAAGGTGTGGCACACAACAAGACCCCACCCCCCTCACTCCTTCCTTCTCTCTGCTGTTCCTTTCCCCACCCCTCCCTCCTTCTTCCTCTCTCTGCTTTCCCCTTCCCTCCACCCCCCACTATGTCATTAATTGTCGTAATTGTCCTCATATCAAAACTGAGTACATAGGATTCATGCTTCTCCATTCTTGTGATGCTTTACTAAGAATAATGTGTTCCACTTCCATCCAGGTTAATATAAAGGCTGTAAAGTCTCCAATTTTTTAATGGCTGAATATGTACCATGGTGTACATATACCACAGCTTGTTAATCCATTCCTGGGTTGGTGGGCATTTAGGCTGTTTCCACATTTTGGCAATTGTAAATTCAGCTGCAGTGAATGGTCTAGTGCAAGTGTCCTTAAGATAAAAGGATTTTTTTCCTTCTGGGTAGATGGGCAGAAGCCCAGTAATGGAATTGTGGGATCAAATGAAAGGTCTACCTTGAGTTCTTTGAGGGTTCTCCATACTTTCTTCTAAAAAGGTTGTATTAGTTTACAGTCCCACCAGCAGTGTAAAAGTGTTCCCTTCTCTCCACATCCACTCCAGCACCTGCAGTTTTGAGATTTTGTGATGTGGGCCATTCTTGCTGGGGTTACATGTTATCTCAGGGTGGTTTTGATTCATATTTCTCTAATAATTAGAGATCATGAACATTTTTTCATATGTTTGTTAGCCATTCGTCTGTCTTCTTTAGAGAAGGTTCTAGTCATGACTCTTGCCCATTGATATATGGGATTGTTGGCTTTTTTCATGTAGATGAATTTGAGTTCTCTATAGAACCTAGTTATCAAGCTTTTGTCTGATTCAAAATATGCAAATATCCTTTCCCATTGTGTAGGTTGTCTATTTGCTTTGATTATTGTCTCCTTAGCTGTAGGAAGCTTTTCAGTTGAATTAAGTCCCATTTGTTTATTTTTATTGTTGTTGCAATTGCCATGGCAGTATTTTTCATGAAGTCTTTCCTCAGGCTGATATCTTCCAGTGTTGTTCCTATGCTTTCTCTGAGGATTTTTATTGTTTTATGACTTAAATGTAAGCTCTTTATCCATCTTGAGTCAATTTTTGTGAGTGGAGAAAGATGTGGGTCCAGTTTCAGTCTTTTACATGTGGATATCCATGAATACGGATATTTATTTATTGAATATTCTTCCAGCATACTTATTGAATAGGGAGTCTTTCCCCCAAGGTATGTTCTTGTTTGGTTTATCAAAGATTAGGTGGTTGAAAGATGTTAGTTTCATTTCCTGGTTTTCTATTTGATTCCAAATGTCTATGTCTCTATTTTTGTGCCAGTACCATGCTGTCTTGATCACTATGACTTTGTAGCACAGCCTAAAATCTGGTATGGTGATGCCCCTGGCTTTGTTTTTGTTACTAAGAACTGCCTTAGCTATACTGGGTTTTTTCTGGTTCCATACAAAATGCAGAATCATTTTTTCCAAATGTTGAAAGTAGGATGTTGGTATCTTAATAGAGATGGCATTGAATAGGTAAATTGCTTTGGGAAGTATAGACATTTTAACAATGTTGATTCTTCCCAGCCATGAGCATGGTATGTTCTTCCATTTATTAACATCCTCTGCTATTTCCTTTCTTAGGATTTCATAATTTTCTTTATAGAGGTCCTGCACCTCCTTTGTTAGGTATATTCCCAGGTATTTCATTTTCTTTGGGGCTATGATGAAGGGAGTTGTGTCCTTAATTTGCCTCTCATCTTGACTGTTATTGGCGTATAAAAGGCAACTGACTTGTGGACGTTGATTTTATATACTAAGACATTACTGTATTTTTTGATGACTTCCAAGAGTCTTGCAGTTGAGTCTTTGGGGTTCTCTAAGTATAAGATCATATCATCAGCAAAGACGGAGAGTTTGACCTCCTCTGCTCCCATTTAGATGCCCTTTATTTCCTTGTCTTGTCTAATTGTATTGGCTAGAACTTCTAACACTATGTTGAATAGTAATGGTGACAGAGGACAACCTTGTCTGGTTCCAGTTCTAAGAGGAAAAAGCTTTCAGTTTTACTCCATTCAGTAAGATATTAGCTGTGGGTTTGTCATAGATAGCTTTGATCAGTTTCAGAAATGTGCCATGTATGCCTATACTCTTTGGTGTTCTAATTATAAAAGGATGCTGGATTTTATCCAATGCTTTTTCTGCATCTATTGAGAAGATCATATGGTCTTTGTGTTTGCTTCTGTTAATACGGTGGATAATGTTTATGGACTTGCGTTGTTAAACCAGCCTTGCATTCCTGGAATGAAACCTCCTTGATCATGATGTATGACTTTTTTAATGATAAGCTGTAATCTATTGGCTAGGATTTTGTTGAGAATTTCTGCATCTATATTCATGAGTGAAATTGGTATGAAATTCTCCTTTTCAGTTGGGTCTTTTCCTGGTTTTGGTATCAGGGTGATGTTTGCTTCGTAGAACGTGTTGGGGAAGATTCCTTCCTCCTCAATTTTTTGGAATAATTTCTGCAGTATAGGAATAAGCTCTTCCTTGAATGTTTGATAGAATTCTGGTTTGAAGCCATCTGGAGCAGGGCATTTTTTGGTTGGAAGATTTTTTTATTGTTTCTGTAATGTCAGTGTTTGAAATTGGTTTGTTCAGGAGCTCTATTTCTTCCTGACTAAGTCTAGGAGAGGGTGCGATTACAAATATTGATCCATTTCCTTAACATTGTCAAATTTCTGGACATAGAGTTTTCTGGTAATATTCAGAGATAATCTATTGTATCTCTGTGGCATCAGTTGTAATTTCCCCTTTATCATTTCTGATTGAGGTTACTAGAGATTTTACTTTTCTATTTCTAGTTAGTCTGGCCAAAGGTTTATCTGTTTTACTTATTTTTTCAAAAGACCAACTCCCTGTTTCATTAATTTTCTGAATGATTCTTTTGTTTTCAATTTCATTGTTCTCTGATTTGATTTTGGATATTTCTTTTCTTCTGCTGGGTTTGGGCTTAGATTGTTCTTCTTTTTCCAGTTCCATAAAATGGCCTGTGAGTTTGTTGATGTGCTATCTTTCTGTTATTTGAATGTAGACTTCTAAAGCAATAAATTTTCCTCTCAAAACTGCTTTTGCAGTATCCCACAGGTTTTGGTAGATTGTGTCTACATTGTTGTTATGCTCAAGGAAGTTAATGATTTCCCCTGTTATTTCTTCCTGCACCCAACTGTCATCAACAGAAGGTTGTTTAATTTCCATGCCTTTGCATGGTATTGAACGTTTTTGTTGGAATTGGGTTCCACCTTTGGTGCCTTGTGGTCTGAGAAAATACAAGGCAAAATTTTAATTCTTTTGATTCTGTTGAGGTTTGTTTTGTGTTCTCTGACATGATCAATTTTGGAGAATGTTTCATGGGGTGATGAGAAGAATGTATATTCTTTATCTTTGGGATGGAGTATTCTAAATGGATCTATCAAGCACGGTTGTTCTAGTGTCTCATTTAAGTCCCTTCTATCTTTGTTTAATTCCTATTTAGAGGATCTGTCCAGCTCTGTAAGAGGAGTGTTAAAGTCCCCTGTTATTATGGTATTATAGAATATCATATTGCTCAGGCTGAGTAAGGTCTGTTTCAAGAACCTGGGAGCATTTAAATTGGGTGCATAAATATTTAGAATTGAAATATCTTGTTATATTTTTCCTTTGACCAATATAAAGTGACCATTTTTGTCTTTTTTGACTTAAGTTGCTTTAAATCCACATGTTTCTGAAAGCAAGATTGCAACTCCTCTTTTCTTCTGAATTTTGTTTGCCTGAAAAATTGTCTTCCAACCCTTAACTTGGAGTTTTAATTTGTCTTTTGAAGCTAGGTGTGTTTCCTGCAGACAGTAAATGGATCACTTGTGTTTTTTAATCCAGTCAGCCAATCTATGTCTCTTCAGTGGGGAATTCAAGTCGTTAACATTTGAGATGATTGATAAGTGTGGTAGTGTTCTATTCATCTTATTTTGTCAGAGTCCATTGCTTAGTTTTATCTTTTGCATCAGTGTGGAAGTTAGGTTCTGTCCTTTAATTTCTGAGTTCTTACTTTGCTGTTGATCCATTGTGATGGTCAGTGTGTAGAGCAGTGTGATGGTCAGTGTGAAGTATTTCCTGTAGAGCTGGTCTTGTGGCGAATTTCCTCAATGTTTGTATGTCAGTAAATGATTTACTTTCTCCATTAATTTTAAAGCTTAGCTTAGCAGGATATAGAATTGAGGGCTGTAAATTGTTCTGTTTAAGTAGATTAACGGTAGATGACTATTGTCTTTTGCTTGGAAAGTTTCATTAGAGAAGTCTGCAGTCACCCTGATGGATTTGCCCCTGTAGGTCAACTAGTGCTTACTCCTGGCAGCTTGAAGAATATTTTCTTTTGTCTTGACTTTGGACAGGTTCATCACAATGTGTCTTAGAGAAGCTTGGTTAGAGTTGAGGCAATATGAAGTCTGATAACCCTCTGAAAGGAGTGTGTCAGAATCTTTGGTGATATTTGGAAAATTTTCATTTATAATATTCTTTAATATGGCTTCCATTCCCCTGGGGCATTCTTCTTCCCCTTCTGGGATACCTGTAACTCGTATGTTTGAATGCATCATAAAGTCCCATAATTCTGCTTTCTCTCTCTTCTTTTCTGCCTCTTTAACTAGCTGAGTTATCTCAAGAGTTTTGTCCTCTACCTCTGCAATTCTTTCTTCTGCATGGTCTAATCTGTTGTTGATACTTTCCATTGCATCTTTAAGTTCCCTAATTTGACTGCTACAGTTCCTTCAGCTCTATTCTTCAGCTATATCCTTCCTATATTCTTCATATTGTTCATCTCTTATTTGATTCTGTTTTTGGATTTCCTTTTGGTTAGTTTCCACTTTGTCAGCAATTTCCTTCATTGTTTTCATTATATGTATTCTGAATTCCCTCTCTGTCATTACTAACATTTCTTTATAGGTGGAATCCTCTGCAGTAGATACTTCATGGTCTCTTGGCAGGGTTGCTCTGGACTGGTTTTTCATGTTGCCAGGATGTTTCTGCTGATTCTTCCACATGAGTGATTTCTTTTATCTGTTTCCTTGCCCTAATTTTCCTTTCACTTCCTCTTGCTCTTTAAGTGCTATGCCTCTGGACTAGGGTTTCAATGAGTCCTTTTGGTACAGGACCAGAAGGATGAGAAGATTGAAGAGCAAGAAGAGAAAAAAGAAGGAAAAAGAAAAGAAAAAAGAGAAAGGTGAGGTGATGGGTAAAAGAGAATATTGACAAAAAGAGAGATGCATAGAAAGAGGGAGACAGGAGCAATATTGGTGTACAGTAGGGTACCTTGACCCAACCTTTAAAACCCCCAATTTCTGGAGGTGCGGGGTTGGGTGGTTCCCTTGAGGTCAGCAGCTCTTTGCTAGCCTGTTTGGACACAGTACCCCATTTCCCCCAAGTTGAAAGGAAAGACAAAAATGCTATAAATCAAACCAAAACAAGCAAACTGAAAACTTTACAGGATAAAATTGGGGGAAAAACCAAGTAATAGGGGTAGAAACACTAGCAAAACTGAAGTTCTAATTGTTGGAAAAGGCAACAATGGAAAATTATGTTTAAACTAGAAAAATGAAGAAAGAAAAGAAAGAAAAAAAAGAGAAGTAAAGTCTATAGGGAAAATGTTGAAATTAAACAAACAAACAAACAAACGAAAAAAGAACAAAACCAAAAACAAAGCAGTATATCTATCTTCCTGAATATTGTCTGGGTGACAGGTGATCTTCTGGGGTACGAGATGTTAATCACAGTGCTGGTACAGCTAGCCGTACAAGATGGAAACTGGAGGCTTCTGCTGATTTCTCAAACCTGGCAGGGCGAAGAGTGTAAATCTCTCCTCAGCCCACTTAAAAGGCACTTTAAACTGCTAACCTAGGCTAAATAGAAGCTTTCCCAGGAAAGCACTTGTCATTGGGATCACTCCTGAAGTGGGTGCCCACTTACCAAGTGTGCCAAAACCGGTCTCACTCTATTTCCCTGAGGGCCAGGGCTGTAAGGCATCACAGTCCCTGCCTTTAGGCTGCTCAGTCACTAAATTATTTGATCCACCTGATCTTTGCTCTGGACCCTGAGGGTGGAGCTTGCTGGGGCAGTTCTCCCACAATGGCTCCACCCATCCCACAGCCGAACACTATTAGCTCCGTCTGGCTCAGCAGCTCAGTCTGGGGCCTTAGACAATGCTTAGAGTCCCTCACATTCTTGCCGAAGTTCTCCCAAGGTAGATCAACTGAGTGCCAAGGCCCCAAACACCAAAATAGCTCACAGGTAAGGCCTTTCCAGTTTGCAATCTCACTGCTGCTGTACTTACAGCTGCCAGTGGGATTAGACCAAACAAACACACACAAATACTTGCCAGTTTTCCACTGCTTTTGTCCTCCTCATGGGGTCCACAAGTCTCTCCCTGACTCCCTGTGTCCCCAAAGGGATGTTTCTGGGCAGATCCCATGAGCCAGGGATGCCTGGAGTCTTCTCTCCCCAGACTCACCATGCCCAGTTGCAAGGAAGCTGTTACTGGGCTGCCATATTGCTCCTTTTCTGTTTTCTTTTTTAAAATCGCGATATGATTTTGCTCTGTTGCTTAGGCTGGAGGGCAGTGGCATGATTGTAGCTCACGGTCGTCTTGAATTCCTGAAGTGATCCTCCTACCTCACCTTCCTCAGTAGCTGGGACTACAGCTACATACCACCATGCCCAGCTAATGATTTTATTTTTTATTTTTTGTAGAGACAGGGTCTCTCTGTGTTGCCCAGGCTGGTCTCAAACTCCTGGCTTCAAATGAACCTCCCATTTTGGCCTCCCAAAGTGCTGGCATTGCAGGAGTGAGCCACTGTACCTGACCAGTTCTGTTTGTACATGATACTTTTATATTTTGGGGGTCAGATGAGCAACTTCTTTCTCCTTCCTAACAACACATCATATGTCAATGGTTCTCCAAGTATATCCCCTAGACTGAGCACATTCCCTGGGAAGTTGCTAAAAACATAATTTCTAGGTTCCCCTCCATACTCTCTGAATTTTTGAAGGTGGGGCCTGGCAATCTGTGTTATAACATGCCTTCTAGGTGATTTTAATGTCAAAGATTGAACATCATCATCTTAGATAGAACTAATGCTCAGAGTGAGGTTGGGCTATGGAATCAATCTTCCTTCCTTCCTTCCTTCCTTCCTTCCTTCCTTCCTTCCTTCCTTCCTTCCTTCCTTCCTTCTTTCTTTCTTTCCTTCCTCCCTCTCTCCCTTTCTCCCTTCCTTCCTTCCTTTCTTTCTTCCTTCCTCTCTCTCTCTCTCTCTTTTTCTCTTCTTTCTTTCCATTCTGGTTTCTTTAAAAGATTTGTCACATCTTACCTGAGTAACCTTGGCCTAGCCACTTAACCTCTCTGAACCTTTGCTTTTTCTTCTAGAAGATTACATTTTTTGAGTCAGTTGATCTCCAACTGTAGTCATATTATTCTATGGCACTCTGAACACCTACTTCTAAAGACAACAATAGAAAATTCTCACAGCGTTAGTTAACAGGGCAGAGCTTCAGGGATAAGTAGGCTCATTAAAAAAGCTAGGCTAACATGTGACCAAGTACATGGCTTCCCTTGGTTCCCTCCAACCTTTCTCAGAAGGAAATCCATTTGGCCAGGTATCCAGCAAACAGGAAGCTCCTTGGCTTTGTTAATCAGGTGCCAAAGTTCTATGTTGAGACAGCAAAGTGAATGATCTAAAACATGTGGGTTCTGTTGAGCCAATATCTCTCTAATGCATAGAAAGACCTGTTTGTAGATATTAGTACCTTAGAAAGGCTGGTGCATGAACAATAATCAACCCACATTTCAACAGGCAAAAGAATTACCCAGGTAATACCTTAGTGCTGCCACATTTTAGTTACTTGTGAATTCAGTAGAGCAGCCTTTTCACTGTGCTCTCAATTCGAAGAGTTTAAACTACAAGGTCACTCTGAAAATGAGTGCTGATTCTTCCAGAGAAGTAAACAATGTCGTTAGCTGCTTGTGTAGTCAATACAATTCCCTTGGAAAACAATTCAGCTTCTATTCTCTTAATGCATATTCATGCCAACACTGTAATTCTTCAGTTGGCATAAATGTTTGCATACAAAAACAAAATTAATTTATCCATAGCTTCATTTGAGTCCCCTATAACCCCATTTGGCCCTCCTGCATTGTTCTGAGAACTGCTCCAAAGTCATCATGAAGATTAGCTCTGTTGCTGGCTGATTTGGATCAGCAGTTTTCCTGATGGTGCAGTTGCAGTCAGCCCACAGCATTTACAATCTCTTATCTCCATTCCTGTGGGTGCTGTAGGCTGAGACAGGTAAGCTGCCTCATCTTGCACTGTGCCCATCCCCTGGGGTCCTTCCTGCACTGCTAGCCTCCATCTGAAGACCTCAAGGGTGACGGGCATAGCATCTGTACTTAGAGCTCCAGATGGTGACTCACTGCCCAGTTTTTTAAAAGTTTATATACATGAGTAAGTGGAACACATCTGTCTATATGTGATTTTTGAAATCTGTTTGTTAGCAGGGCCAGCTAAGGGAATATTGATTTAAAAAACTCAGCTGGGACTCCTCTGTGAGGGGTGTAGTTTGAATTTTTGGTGCCACCATTCTTTTAAGCCTTCCAACCTTCTTTCCATTTTCTTAAACTAAAGCCATACCCAGATCTCTCCATACCCACCCAGGCTGTAAGTGAGGGCTGGTAGGCAAAGAAATATTATTCCACTTGAGGGACAACGTACTATATTAGAAAATGTATCTATGAGGCCTAGCGTCCTTATCTGTTAAACAGTGACAAGAATAGCATCTGCCTATTAGGGAGAATTGAATGCCATAATGAGTAAGAAGCATGATACAGTTTGTGGCCCAGAGAAATTCATAAACTTTAGTCCAGTCAGGTAGAGGTGGACAGGGAGGGGCGGGACCTCCCCCAAGTTTTATTTAAGCAATTTAATCATTGGCTTTGTTCATTGTGTATACTTTACAGCGTAAGTTACAAGCCCATGGCTGTGTGATTCCAGTTCCAGCCTTTTGGATACCAATCACTTCATCACTACTCAATGTAAGACCTATTCCATTTCTTCTCCAAAAGCAAATACTGTCAAAATAAAATGTAAATTCATTGGAACTTGGCTATTTATTAGTCAACATGGTATTTGCCTCTTGGTTTACGAAGCATGTAGAAATGTAAGCATTTAGTATGGCATTCAAATGATGCCCCCATTTATTTCAGTGGGACTTTGCTAGATGTCTGTCACACCAGGTAGTTTGTGAAAATAAAGGTAGTGAATTGGGTCAAGTAGGAAGAGGAGTTCTGTTGTGTCTGGTAATGCTGCGAAATATAATAAAGCTTTATTCTCATCTTTTCCTAGCAGTGCCAGGGTGAGACTCTGAATAATCCTTACTGGGGAGATAGAAAGATTGGAACTGGGCCTTGTTGTTTATTGTAAACTGAAATAGAAGTGTTTAAATTATATTTCTAGATTGTGTATGACTGCAAATCCTTGCAAATTGGTCAAGGGTGAGAGTTGCATCAGCAGCCTTTAAACTTTGCCCTGAGCTTTGAGCTTCCATAAATTCAGAAGCTCATTTTCAGCATACTCAATGACTGTGTGCTTATAAACAGGGATCCTGACTCGGGCTGCAGCTAGCCACGTGCTGCCCAGCTGTGTGAATGTGGCAGAGAACAGCATTTGGTTCTGAAATTTTCGATTATGGCTAGAAACTATTTTTTTATAACAAAAGATTTCTGGGACCTGAATTGCTAATATCTATCTATTTAAAAACAAACCTATGACATAAAGTTAATAAAAAGCCACCAGTGTCTTGAAATGACTTTGCATTTGATAAGTCAAATGTGTGCATATATGTTAGACAAATATTAACTATTTCTGGATGAATATCAACTTCAAACACCTTGAATGCTTGGGCCAAGGCCTGACAGGCCCTCTGCCATAGCTTTGCACCCTCAGATTCCGGAAGCCCGAGAGATGCTGAATAAGAGCACTGAGTTGCCTTGGTCCTGAAGGGGAGCTCTGGAGGGGATCTCCTGCCAGTGCCTGCGTCTATGAGAGTGTAGGGGGAAGATGCAGAGAGTCAGTCACAGTCAGTGCCTGTCTGGAGGGTGAAGTGCAGTACCGTGTCTTGGCTGCAAGGAAAGCTTCCAGCATAAACTTGTCCTTGAACAAGTGAAATCTCCACTTGGGAGAGTGTGTCAGAAACTGAGTAGATATGTTTGAGATCAGAGCATGTAATACAGTGCTTGGCAGGGGGAGGAGAGAAGTGGGGGATGGGTGAAAACCTATCAATGGTGCAATGAACACTGCCTGGCAGGCTCACTTATAACCATGGCTCAAGCATTATAAAAGTGATCCACGTAGGCTGGGCGTGGTGGCTCACACCTGTCATCCCAGTACTCTGGGCAGCTGAGGCAGGTGGATCACCTGAGCTCAAGAGTTCAAATCCAGCTCTGAGCTAGCAGTAGACGCCACCTCTAAAATTAGCAGGACATTGTGGCGGGTACCTGTAGTCCCAGCTACTTGGGAGGCTGAGCCAAGAGAATCACTTAAGCCCAAGAGTTTGAGGTTGCTGTGAGCTGTGATGCCACACACTCTGCTGAGGGAGACAAAGTGAGACTGTCTCAGAAAAAAGAAAAAAACGTGATCCACATAACCAAAAATAGGTGTACCACTGTAATACAGTGAAATGAAGAATTAAATTATATGAACTTAAAAGAAAAATGAAGTGCTGGTTTGGTGATTCAGACCAAAATTGCCCAACATACCTGGGAAACGAAGAGATGTCCCCGGGAGGCTGCAGCTCTGAGGAGGACTGCGTGGAGGAGGAGTCTGGGGGTGGAGAGATGTCCCCGGGAGGCTGCAGCTCTGAGGAGGACTGCGTGGAGGAGGAGAATCTGGGGAGTGGAGAGAAGTCCCCGGGAGGCTGCAGCTCTGAGGAAGACTACGTGGAGGAGGAGAGTCTGGGGAGTGGAGAGAAGTCCCCGGGAGGCTGCAGCTCTGAGGAGGACTGCGTGGAGGAGGAGAGTCTGGGGGTGGAGAGATGTCCCCGGGAGGCTGCAGCTCTGAGGAGGACTGCGTGGAGGAGGAGAGTCTGGGGAGTGGAGAGATGTCCCCGGGAGGCTGCAGCTCTGAGGAGGACTGCGTGGAGGAGAGTCTGGGGGTGGAGAGATGTTCCCGGGAGGCTGCAGGTCTGAGGAAGACTACGTGGAGGAGAGTCTGGAGCGTGGAGAGATGTCCCCGGGAGGCTGCAGCTCTGAGGAGGACTGCGTTGAGGAGGAGAGTCTGGGGAGTGGAGAGATGTCCCCGGGAGGCTGCAGCTCTGAGGAGGACTGCGTGGAGGAGGAGAGTCTGGGGAGTGGAGAGAAGTCCCCGGGAGGCTGCAGCTCTGAGGAAGACTGCGTGGAGGAGGAGTCTGGGGGGGTGGAGAGATGTCCCCGGGAGGCTGCAGCTCTGAGGAGGACTGTGTGGAGGAGAGGTTGTAGTGGGGCCCAAAATAGGCGCTAATATTCAAAGACAGGGTAATGGAGGAGGAAGAGGGGAGCTCTGTCACTGACTCATCATGACTCTGTCTCCTACAGCCTGTTTCCCCTCCCCTACTCTCTCCACCCGTTTCCCTTCTCTCTCCCCTCTCACTCAGCCTCCCTGCTCCCTGGGTGTCCTCCACATCTTGCTAGTGCCTCTCACAGAGACTGATGAGAAGCTCTTCTGTAAAGACTGTCCTGAGTCAGGGGATTTGCTCCTGCTTTAGCTGGGAGAGCAGACAAAGGGGAGGCCCCAGGCTCTCTGGACTGTCCAGGGCCCAACGTCTATAGGTTTACTGCTCACAATTTAGGACCCTAGGCACAACTGTTCTAGAGACCCACTCCAAGTCAGTGTGTTCCTAAACGGGGATCCTGGATTCAGGCTGCAGATAGCAAATGCTGTGTGCCCCCTGATTTTGCCCTGTGGTTATTGCACTCTGTTGCTCAAGCAATTTTTAGAGCTCAATCAGAGATTAAGATCCACACCCCAAGGTGGCAGACTATGCCCTGGGCCAGGCTCGTGGGAGGAGGCTCACTGTGCCCGCTGCCCTTCCTTAGTTGTTCTCCAGCCTGGAAGGGGCCTCTTTGCTGCCTCGAGGGCTGTACGCACAGGCCCCCGAATGTCGGAAGAAGAATGGGCGGGGGAGCCAGCAGCTGGTGCGGAACAGGAAGCATTCTTGAGTCCCGGGTACACCATGTTCGGCTGGACTCTTGGCTGGAATTTGACATTCAAAGCCATTGATTTTCCTCTGCTTGTTCTTCCCGTCTAGGGCTTGGACTTTCTGAAAAAGCCCTATTGAAAAGATGGTGCAAATGAGGTTGGGGGATTATCTGGGGATTTCAACAATGGTTGATTCCCTCTAAGAAGGATAATCTGGACTTGAATGTATAAGGGTTGCAATTTCAAGTCTTACTTGGGCTGCAGGGGGCAAAAAAGGGTGGGTTGGAAACAGTGCATACTATACAATGATGTGTCCACAGGAGAGGACGTGTCTGTCTCCACTGGGGCTCCGAAATTGGTCCTCTCATTGTGGCTTCCCATGAGCTTTAGGGCTGCAGCCCTTGGGTTGGCAGGGGACCCAGGGTGACAGGCTCTCAGGAAACGCTCCTCTTCTAAAAGACCGAGTAGAGTCCTTATTTCAAGGCTATTTTGCTGGGTTGTCACTATATGTGTGAACCTTTTTTGGATGTTCATATCTCTGCTTAGCTCTGAGACTTCTCTCATTCATTAGCAGAATTCAGTGTCCTCCTTTCTTGCAGAGAAAAGCTCCCTAGTTACACCATATTAAGATGTTTCCACTATTCCTCTGGCTCCCCCATCCCAAGGGGAAGACAAGCTGGGGTCTCCTGTGCAGGGGAAAAGCTAGTGTGTGGAGGAAAGGTCAACCCACATTCACATCCTGCCTACATCACCCTGTCCACATGTGGCCAAGTCTCCAGTCTTCTGGAGTTTCCAGTTCCTCCTCCGAGTCACTGAAGATTGGAGGACACAAGGTCTGGAAAGCACTGGGTAAGCAAAGAGAAGCCAGCTCCTAGCCTATCCCTCTCTTTTCTTACTTGAGCTGCTACTTCTTTTCCGTGTGTTGTCTTCTTATTGCCAGGCCTTGCTTTAGCTGTACAACTGTGAGAATCTAGAATGCCTGGCTGAGGGGCACCTTAGCAGTAATCAGGTGCAACTGTCCCGTTTTGCAGATTAAAAACAGGTTATGGAGGTGCAGCAGCTTACTTAGAGCAACACCTACCTAGCAGGCATTTACTGAGGGCTTGCTATGTGCTTGGTATTGCACATTTAATCCTTGCAACGAGGCCGGGTACAGTGGCTCAAGCCTGTAATCCCACTGCTCTGAGAGGCTGTGGTGGGAGTGTTGCTTGAGCTCAGGGGTTCGAGAGCAGCCTGAGCAAGAGAGAGCCTTCATCTCTACTGACAATAGAAAAATGAAACAGACATTGTGGCAGGTTCCTGTAGTCCTAGCTACTTGGGAGGCTGAGGCAGGAGGATCGCTTGAGCCCAAGGGTTTGGGGTTATTGTGAGCTTTGATGACACCACTGCACTCTAGCTATGGTGACAGAGACAGAATCTATCTCAAAAAAAAAAATCTTACTTTTTAGAAGAATAGGATAGGGTTAGGATTACAGACAAATGAGCAGAAAATACAAAGATGCGTATAGGTTGGAGGAAACAGTGTGGAAGCAGTAAAAAGAACCAGCTCTCAGTCGGTCCTTTTCTTTCTTCACTTAAACAGCTTCTCATAAAACCTCTTTTCACTGTGGTCCTATTCTTCATGCCCTACTTCCCATACATCCCTTGGCTTTTAATTTCCCCTGTGCCATCTATCTCTATGTATCCCCTCCCCGGGCCTCCCCATTACTAACATTCGTATTAGTGTGTCACACTTGTAGTAACTGATGAGCCAATATTGTCGCGTCTGGCTTCTTGGCAGACCGCTGTCCTGGTTCTTTGGCTCCTTGTTTGAAAGAATCACAAGCAAGGCTGGTGTGATGGAGTGATCGCAGACAGGAAGCAATTCCACAGAAACAGCTTTTATTACAGAAAAGAAGGAAGCTACACAAAGTGAAATTATGATCCAAAGAGAGGAATGGTCAATCTCCACAAAGAAAGAGGTGGAGGACTCCCAGGTGCCTTCCTTTGATTGGTCTGGTGGGGACGGACCTGCAGGAGGTTGGGGATGGCACTAGATCATTAGCTGGTGGGGGCGAGGCTACAGGAGGTTGGGGGTGGCACCAGAACATTGGCCGGTGGGGAAGGGCCTGCAGGAGGTTGGGGATGGCGCCAGACCATTGGCCTGGTGGGGAAGGTCCTGCAGGAGGTTGGGGATGGCACCAGACCATTGGCCTGGTGGGGAAGGGCCTGCAGGAGGTTGGGAATGGCGCCAGACCATTGGCCTGGTGGGGAAGGGCCTGCAGGAGGTTGGGGATGGCACTAGATGATGGACCTGGT
Organism: Perodicticus potto; assembly: GCA_963574655.1. Classification (NCBI taxonomy): domain Eukaryota; kingdom Metazoa; phylum Chordata; class Mammalia; order Primates; family Lorisidae; genus Perodicticus; species Perodicticus potto. The sequence goes on along the minus strand of CAUYRH010120840.1, from coordinate 4,823 downwards.
GGGGAAGGGCCTACAGGAGGTTGGGGATAGCACTAGATCATGGGCCTGGTGGGGAAGGACCTGCAGGAGGTTGTGGGTGGCACCAGATCATTGGCCTGGTAGGGGTGGACCTGCAGGAGGTTGGGGGTGGCACCAGACCATTGGCCTGGTGGGGAAGGGCCTGCAGGAGGTTGGGGTTGGCACCAGACCATTGGCCTGGTGGGGAAGGGCCTGCAGGAGGTTGGGGATGGCACCCGATCATTGGCCTGGTGGGGGTGGACCTGCAGGAGGTTGGGGGTGGCACTAGACCATGGGCTGGTGCGGGCAGGGCTACAGGAGGTTGGGGATGGCACCAAACCATTGGCCTGGTAGGGAAGGGCCTGCAGGCGGTTGGGGATAGTGCCAGATCATGGGCCTGGTGGGGCGGGCCTGCAGGAGGTTGGGGATGGCACCAGATCATGGACCTGGTGGGGAAGGGCCTGCAGGAGGTTGGGGATGGCACCAGACCATTCACAGGTATTCTGCATTCTCCTAGAGTCCCTTCCCTAATTGGTCCCCAGCTTCTCTGCACCTAGGAACCGCCCTCCTGGCCTGTATCTGCCATCTGCAGACTCAGTCCCTGCCTAACAATATCGATACATGATTGTGAACTGAAGTCCGTGGTTTATGTCAGGATTCACTCTGTGGTGTGGGGTTTTGACCAATGTACCAGGACGTGTCCATTCTTAGAGTGGGTGGATACAGCATAGTCTCACTGTCCTACACCAACCTGCGCTCCACCTGTTCACCCCCGACTCTGTCCCATCCTCCTCCCAGTCTTTGGTAACCACTGATTTGTTTCCTGTCTCCACAGTTTTGTGTTTTCTAGAATGGCATATAGTTAAAATCATAAAGTATGTGGCCTTTTCGGCTTTATTTCTTTTTATGACTGAATGGCATTTCACTGTATGGAGGTACCACAATTTGTTCTTGAAGGACTAATCTTCGTTGCTTCCAAGTTTTGGCATCAGCTATGTCAAATTAGAAATAAAGCTACTATCGATATTTCAATGCAGGGTTTCTCTTAGTAGAAATGATTTTTGATTGGCAGCTAGAATGGTTGACTCAGCTTTAGAATAATCTCTATTTCTCCGGTTACACTTGTTCATTTTAACCTGGTTTGCGTCACTTAGCACACACAGGGAGTTCTCAGTTCCCCAAGCACATGCTTCCTCATTTGAAGAGGAACAATTCACATCCTGTAATTGGCCAAACTCTGGGCAGGGACCTCTCAGGGTCCAAGTTCACACAAAGTCCCCACAGATCCCCTTGATTAGACTTTGGGGAGCTCAATCAGCCTCACAATAATCAGCAACTATAGAACCTAATCCAGAGAAAGGTCTCCCATGGAGGATGGCACTGTGGCCATAGGCTATCTCCTTTGTGACTTTTGATCCCATTGTTCCTTCTAAAGCAGGCTCAGGAAGCGACAGCTTCTCAACACCTAACACTCTGCAGAGCACTACTCAGGTGTAGGAGGCCAATGGAGAGAAGCTTTAGGAAAGACTTTTTGTTTGGGGTCGGGGAGAGAACAGGGGACTTAATCCACGTGTAGACCAAGAGGAAAATACCCGAATGTTAATGTTCCTCCCCCTCTCCAGGCAGTGGAGCTGTGGATCTGACTCATTCCTGCCCCTCTCTTTTACTCCAGGGCTGAGATGGGGAAGATTCTCATTTTCTCTTTGTTCCTATTTTTACACAGCCCTTTCTTCTCCTCTCATCTAACTTTTATTTGCCTCAATAAAAAGGAACCTTTCTAGAAAGAGCTCCCCTAGATGGGCATATTAGTGATGGCAGGACATTTTGCTCCAAGCCATTAGGCTTTTCCTTTCCTTATTATTTTCCACTCTTTTCAATAATCTTAGTTACCTTTCAACAAAAATAAAGAAGTGATCCTAAGGCCATGTGGGAATGATTTTCCTGGGTGGTTGAATTGAAATACTTCTTTCTTCAGTTGCTAATATTAGAAATAAAGAAAAAATTGAAGTAAGCAAAGGCAAAAATAAAAAGAAGCAGACAGTTTTTTCCTAGTGGTACAGACGAAAGAGCCCTGGTGACTCACATCTTCTAACAAGCCATATGTGAAAATGCACCTGTACATGTGACTACATTTAGAAACCTGGATGTCTAGGTTAGTATACCACTGGCAACACCTACGCAAAGGTACCTGAGCAGAGATGGGTTAGTGTTAGTGGGGCACATTTTTTATAATTGATGGGCCAATACTGATACATTATTACTTTTAGTTTTTTTGGAGACAGAGTCTTACTCTGTTGCCCAGGCTAGAGTGCTGTGGCATCAGCTCAGCTCACAGCAAACTCAAGTGGGCAGAGGATGGGCCCAGGAGAAGAGGCAGTACTTAGAGTAGCTGAATATTGATTCCTGGGGCAGCAGGGCAGAAATGCAAACCTTGACAAACCTACCTGCACAGGCAACGGCTCTATAGCAGGGCCTGGCTCAGCTGCAGATGAAGGGGAAATGTTTGATGACCAGGCCATGTTTTTCTCTGTCAGAATAATTTGCGTGCAAATGTATTCAGTGTCAGAGCTGAATTTGGGACTGAGGTACCCAACCAAGAAGGCCGATTAACAAAATTCATGCACCAAAGTCCTGCTTTCTTTTGTGTGAAGCATAGTTAAATATAAAGTCAAGAACAATTGGATGTCTGAATTATAACTCATAAATATTAAAAGTAATGACCAAGATTAGGATTTAGATTTGAGATAGATGACAGTGAAATTCTCACCTGTGCCTATCGTGGAAATTTAATTACATTCTCTATATTGATAATGACAGCATTAGCATGTAGTTTGATAAAAATTATTCATCAAATGTGCTGTCTATTGACAGATATTAGTAATCTCACAATAATCACTGCTGAAGACCTCTCCGTAAACAAACACCTGCCTGGAGTTGGCAGAGAAGAGTCTCGGACTCTAATGAGTTAGATATTATTCCTTTTCTGGACACTGGTTTCTTCTTGGGACTATATCTGATTTTCAAACTTCCCTCTTTTTGGTGTATATACATTCAACTCTAAATAATTCCACAGGGGAAAATAAATTGTAACACTAGAAAAGTTCCCATGAAGCTTTGTCACCTACAGTCCCTGGACTAAAGCCCACGGGGAGTCCTTTCTCCTCTCTGTGCCCATTTGAGGAGGGGGCCTGGGACAGGCTTGGTGGGCCTGGCATAGACCCAGCTGGCAGTGTCAGGGTGTGGGCGTGAGGATGCATTGGGCAAGAAATAGAATTCATATTCTGAAAAAGAACAAAGGGCAAAGTTTTGTTAATACATCCAAAGTCTGATGATCAATAGTTAGCAGAAGCCAAAGTTCAGAGCCAAATCTCTGGCAAGAGAAAGCAGCAAAGCCAGGAAGCGGCAGACTCTGGAAGGGGCATGAGTGGCTGCCTGAGCAAAGGACGGAGAGCAAGCCCAGGGCATGTCGGGTTTTGTGTGGCCCTGAGAGGTTTTGCTCTGATGTTCAGCTAAGTTCCAGGGGCTGGGAGAGAGCAGGGCATTCCTTGCATAGCTGGGAATGTTAAGGGGGGAGTGTGCATCTAAGGGCACGCCCACCCCGGCGTGGCAGGAAAAACAGGTGCTTGTCATCCCGCAAGAGGGGGCGAGAGGGCAGGGTGGCAGGTTTTCTCAGTGGGTCAGTGGCGTCACAGATCTGGGGGATCATCCCGTGAGTCCCTTGGTTTTTCCCATAGCTCTCAAGATGGCCGCCACAGCTGTCCCTCTCCTGCCTTCTGGAGCAACCCGAGGCAGAAAAGGACACTTCTTTTTTTTTCTTTTTTAAATTAAATCATAAACACATAGATCATGTATACATTAATGCAATTATGGGGTACAATGTGCTGATTTCACGTAGAATTAGGAACTCTTACATCATACTGGTTAATATATACCTCATCTTGTTTACTTAATTATTATGTTAAGACATTTATACTCTATACTAATAGATCCGACATGTACCCTTGAATTATGCGCCATAGGTGTGATCGCACCATTCACCCTCCCTTGATCTGACCTCCCCCCTTCCCTCCCATCCCCCCTCCTTCCTCCTAAGTTTCTCTGAAGATGATAGGCACATGGCCTACAGACACATGAAAAAATGCTCATCATCTTTAATCATCAGAGAAATGCAAATCAAAACCACTTTGAGATATCATCTAACTCCCATAAGAGTGGCTCACATAACAAAATCCCAAAACTACAGATGTTGTCATGGATGTGGAGAAAAGGGAACACTTCTGTACTGCTGGTGGGAGTGCAAGCTAATACGTCCCTTTTGGAAAGAAGTATGGACAATACTCAGGGATCTAAAAGTAGATCTGCCGTTCAATCTTGCAATTTCTCTACTAGGTGTATATCCAAATAGACCTAAAATCACTTTATAACAAAGATATTTGCAGATTATTCATTGCAGCTCAATTCATAATAGCCAAGTCGTGGAAGAAGCCCAAGTGCCCATCGATCCATGAATGGATTAATAAATTGTAGTATATGTATACCATGGAATATTATGCAGCCTTAAAAAAGATGGAGACTTTGCCTCTTTTACATTTACATGGATGGAGCTGGAACATATCCTACTTAGTAAAGTATCTCAAGAATGGAAGAAAAAATATCCAATGTACTCAGTACTATTATGAAACCAATTTACAATCACTCACACTTTCATATGAAGGACATTTCTTTCTATTGGGAGAAGTACCTTTTCAGGACTTTCCCTCTGATCCCGTGAGCCAGAATAGGGCCATATAGTAGCCAGGTCCTTGGCTACGAGCGAGAGCAGGAAG
>CAUYRH010120835.1:0-24692 GCA_963574655.1 Perodicticus potto | reverse complement strand
AACCAAAAAATGGCCGGGCGCTGTGGTGGGCGCCTGTAGTCCCAGCTACTTGGGAGGCAGAGGCAAGAGACTCGCTTGAGCCCAGGAATTGGAGGTTGCTGTGAGCTGTGATGCCACAGCACTCTATCCAGGGTGACAGCTTGAGGCTCTGTCTCAAAAAAACAAACAAACAAACAAACAAACAAAAAAAAATGATAGGGAAATACTTGTTGGGTCACTCCTTCAATGCCTAGGTGAGTCTATGAGGGAGTAACAGAATTTTACAATATTTAGTTAGCTATATAATGAGCAATCACAACATATTTTAGGTATTTAGTAAGAGGTTAGCTTGGCCTTCCTTAAGCTTATAAGACAGAAATGAGTCTAGAAATTAGTAACTTGGGTACTTTGTTGGCTGTTAGAGACCTTGGGGCAGGACAGCACTTCCCTGTAAAGGTGTCAGAACACATGAGAGTGGGTAACACTAATCACTGATGCTTGCCTCAGAAGACCTATCCAACTAAGGGCTCCACTAACCCAAGGCTTCTCAATTTATCCTCAGTCACTCCTTGCTCTGCCCTTCACCTTTTAGATGACAAACAGCTCCCAAATCCCCTGCGCCAGAACTCTTTGGAACTGCTATTTAGACTTGGAGACTTTACAGTAAGAGTTTCCAAACATTCCTTCAAAATATCTCTTGGGTTTGCCCTTTCATACCTGTTACTGTAGCTGAGATACCGATCCAGGTCTTCCTTACCTTCACAGCCTCTGCACCAGCCCTTCTGCTTCTGCCTCCGCTCCTCACTCTCTCACCTCCACATTTATTGTTCTAAAACATTTCTTTTGTATCTTTCCTCTGCTCAAGAAGGCCTTGAGCATTAAGCCTAAATTTTTGTTTGTCCTTTGAGGCCCTCTGTAATCTGACTGCTTCCTGTCTAGCATGTCTGTTTTGAACTTGAGCAAAGCTATTTTTGCCATCCAGTGGTGTGTATCTCAACTTGTATATCTTTGGCTGTATTTTTCACAGGTCTAGAATATCCTTATTATTTAATTTATTGAAGTTTTTCTAATCGTCAAGTCCTATTTTTTCTATTACATATTCGCTAGTTCAGTCTACTTAGGTGTATACTTTCTCTATACCTTCCTTATAAACAAGTCATGTTTTTATGACAGTTATTTTTCCAAACTGTGATGGTAAAGCAGGTACCCTTCAAAAGCTTTTTCTTTTTGTTTCTTCTCCAGCTTTGTCTTCCTCCCCATCACTCCTCTTTGATATTTGACATAATTTCACTGGATATCCTTTCTTTCCCCTCGTCTTTCTTTCTCTTTTTCTGACCTATCAGTATACCAGCATACCTTAGTGTATATCATCTTGCAGTCTATAACAAAAAGTTTATTTTTTCTTCATAATATTACATAATGTATTTTCATGCAAAATATTTTTTAATCCTACATAAAAATATAAAGAAAAAGTACGTGAAGTCTCATTGCCATGAACAGTCCACTATGGAAATTTTGATGACTGTCTTTTCAGGCATTTCTGTTCACACACACACACACACACACACACACACACACACACACACACACTTTGACATGAGTGCCATGCTGTTTTTTGATGAATGTCTTTTTTTAAATGCAGATTATTTTTGGAGAAGGAAGTTTTCCTCCCCTTGCCTTCTGTCTCTCTTCCCACCATCTCTTTAAGGATCCTTTTTAACAAGCTTTATGTCTAAGAGTTCACTAAGCCCATTTAATCATATACAAACTCATTATACCAGCATACAAAAAAATGTATACACGTTTTAAGAGATGTTGTCTATATATTACTTTTTGAAGATGAATTGAATTACAGTAGCAATGTATAATGTGACATTCGCTGAAAATATGGCATTAATCGAATGAATGTTAGTGTCACCCAGAGAAAAATATGAAAAGGGTAGCTTTTTCACTTAAAACGTGTATAATGGTATAAATAGGGGAAAGGGCTGTATTTTGCCAAAATGAAATCGTCTACATATAGGTCTTTTAGATCTTTCTTTTTTCATGTAACTATATACTAAAAAGATCCTTCTAGGAGAATACCTCATGTTCAACTCCAGAAGTAATATTAACAAAGGGATTTAATTAATAAGGGAAAATTTGATTAGATAACCAAATGCTAAATAGGTATCAATAGCTTTTCTAAGTGTCAATAAATAACCAGATAAAAAAAGAAAGAGTAACTGTTCCATTTACAGTAGTGTCAAACATCTTCAAAATGTTTAATAAAAGGGAAAGATTTTTAGAACCTCAATTCTCTAGAAAACTGGATAGACTAGGCTGGGCATGGAAGAAAACTGGATAGACTAGACTGGGTTTATGCCTGTAATCCCAGCATTTGGGGAAGCTGAGGCGGAAGGATCACTTGAGACCATCCTGGATAACATAATGAGATCCCATTTCTAAAAAAAAAGAAAAAAGAAATAAAGTAGCCGGAGGTCGTGGCCCTTGCCTCTAGTCCTAGCTACTCAGGAAGCTGAGGTGGGAAGATTGCTTGAGTTTGACAGTTCAAGGTTGCAGTGAGCTATTAATCCTGCCACTGACTGGATGACAGAGTGAGACCCTGTCTCTAGAAAAACAAACAAAAAAACTGGATAAAGTCATATTAAAGTTTACATGGAAAAAGTAATGGTTGAAATGAACCAAGAAGCTTATCTACTCTTTAAAGGTAAATAAAATTAAGTCATGCACAGGGGCTCCCACCTGAAGGCAGGTGGGAGGATCCCTTGAGCTCAGGGGTTTAAGACCAGCCCAAGCCAAGAGCGAGATCCCATCTCTATTAAAAATAGAAAAATTAGTGGGATGTTGTGGTACGCACCTGTAGTCCCAGCTACCTAGGCGGCTGAGGCAGGAGGATTGCTTGAGCCCAGGAATTTGAGGTTGCTGTGAGCTGGGCTAAGGCCATGACTCTCTAGACTGGACAACACAGTGAGACTCTGTCTCAAAAAGAAAAAAAATGCATTAAATGTTCACTGTGGTGCTATATTCTTCTACAATGTGACTTTTGGTGCTTGCAAGTATTTTAACATAAGAATATGCTATATAATTTATTTCATTAATATATTTCTGAAATGTATATTGCTTATTTTCAATTTTCTCTTTTTTGCTATTATACTTATATGCCATAGGGAACATCCTTATGGATAAACTGTTGTACACAATCATGGTTATTTCTATTAAATAAAAACTTAGTTAAATTGCTAGGTAAATTTTCGCATTTTTAAGACCTTTGCCATAAGCGTTCCCATTATTGCACTTTGCTAATAGAGATTGTTAATCTGATTCCTGTTGGTATCTCTATTTATTAGACAGACTCAACATTTTTTCATGTCTGTTTGACATTTATATACTTTACTTTTTTTTGGTATGTGGTGTTTTTAGGAAAAATATAAAGGAATTAATTTACTAGGTTTCAAAACTAAAAAGAAAATTCTCTTTAGGTTTAAGGCATTTGACCTGTAAAATGGTACACAGACAGATAGGCAAATTACACATAATAACTAAACAACAGACTCCAGTTTTGTTGAATGTCACAAAAAGATTGGATTTCTCTTCATCTCAATCTGCCTCAACCTCTAGGGCAATTAGGACATTAACTGTCACATCTTAAGGAAATAAGTTATAAGGAACACTTTCACTTCTGGAGTATTCTCTTAAATTAAAATTTCTTCTTAGATTTAGCTTGGCTAATACCATCAAAGCATGTTTCTTCAACTTCTGATATTAATCAACAATAATAGTAATAATAACATTTAATATATCCAATATATGCTATGTGTCAGACACTGTGCATTGTGCCTGGGATGTAATATTTAAGTAATTTTCCCTTTTTGCTGATGAAGACACTTACCGGTAAGAGCAGTTAACTAACTTGCTAAGCCATCAAGTGAGAGGACAGAGCCCTGGAATTGGCTGTGTTACCGCTAACTATAACCATTCTCTCTATTCAGTCTTTTCTTTCTTTACTCCTGACTCTTACTTCTTCAAATCTAGTCAGTTCTGTATCACTTTATTCTTGTTCTCTCTTGATGTTTTCCTTTAACCTGTCCCACCCTCAGGGATTCCGGTCACATGGATACCAAGCTGTGTCTTATTTTGCCTTTTTTTATTCTGTGTCTTATCACTCATTAGTTTTTTAGATAGCCATATTTGTATTTAGCCTATGTTAGCTTGATCTTCATCTGCAGAAAAAAAGGAGTAATAGCTTCTGCTCATTCAATTAGAAGGAATAGTAATTTTTATAGTTTTGAGAGTTTTATAGTCTTGCTCTATTGCCTGGGCTGGAGTGTGGTGGTTGCTTATTGCAACCTAGACTTGGAGGCTCAATCAATTCTCCTATCTCAGCCATCTCAGGAGCTGGGGCTACTGGCACATGCCACTATGCCCAGTCAATTTTTCTATTTTTCTATCCTTCCTCTTGTTCAGGATGATCTTGAACTCCTGGCCTCAAGTGATCCTCCTGTTTCTGGCCTCCAAGAGTGCTGGGATTACAGGTGTGAGCCACCACACCCAGCCGAAAAGAATGGTAGTTCACCTTAATGTTTAATTGAGGTGTGAGCCCTACTTTTTATATAATGATTAGTTTTCTAGTAGAACTAGTTTCTAAGAACTAGGAAGCTGGAGAACTGTTTTTATTTTAGACATTTAGAGCATAGTTTTGAAATAAAAGCTATTTTTTCCTTGAATAGTTCTGAAAAATTAAGTTATATATGAAAAAATATCGTCTCTAGAAATTTGGTTTGGAAACTTAAAAGTACGGATCAATTTATTAGGAATGCCTAAGTGAATCTTTGGCATGAATAAGATGTCTGATTGTATTGCCTTATTCTTTGGAATGAAAAAATATATGGGATGGGCAGAACCCATCTGTTCAGGAAATCTCTCATCTCTAGCCCTTGACTTCTACTTCTTTGGGTTACCAGAATACTAGGATAAGAACTGGCTTACAGCAAGTGCTAATAAATATAAATTGCCTGGGAGAATAACTGAATGAATGAATGACTTAATGGTAGAGACTGAGAATGAGAAAATAGAATCGTGGTTTTAGAAGTGATTGTTTCCCTCAGCTAAACTTGGAACTCTGGGCCATCCCATCTGTAGTTCTTGCATATCCATGACCAACTTTTCTGGTCAAGAAGAAAGAATTGTTTGGATTCTTGATAAAGTACCTTTATTCCTAATTTTCCTATGAGTACAAAAATATATTATCTTGAATGATAGGGTTCTTAAAACCCTTACATTATTTTAAATCCTTAATTTCTTCTAAGAGTTCACTGTATCTGACAAATACCCTAAGATAATTCTGTTGGTAAATTGTGAACTCACTTTTATCTACAATCAGGCTGATGCCTGTATGTGGTGGACGATATGAGTATTTAGGCTGATGTATTGTTCACATATACAAATATAATGATACACAGACTTGGGGGGTGCCTGTGGCTCAAGGAGTAGGGTGCCGGCCCCATGTACCGGAGGTGGCGGGTTCAAACCCAGCCTCGGCCAAAAACTGCAAACAAATAAATAAATAAGTAAATTAATTAATTAAATTAAATAAATAATACACAGACTTTTCTCCCCCTGAACTGTTTTGGAATTGAAGGCATGATATGCCTTCAGGTATGTTTCCTGAAAACAAGGACAGTCTCTTATATAACTATGATATAACTATTAAAATCAGGAAGTTAACATTGATAATATTATCTAGCCTATAAACCGTATTCATGTTTTTTCTACTTGGGACCAATAATGGTCCCATAATGACCTTTATAATAAGTCAAAATGTCTAATCACATGTTGCCTTCAGTTGCCATTTCTTTTAATGTTTAATCTGAGACAATTTCATTCTGTGTCCTCTACAACATTGATATTTTTGATGAGTGCAAGCCTGTTATTTTATAAAACATTCTTCATTTTGGGTTGATCTAGTAATCCTTTATGGTTATATTCAGGTTATGTATTTGTGGCAATAATACCACAGAATTGATTTGTCCTTATCTATCCATATGAAAAACCATGAGTTCATGCTAATAACAATTTTAATTCAGCACCACAGTGTTCATTCTATCATTCCCCCTTTCCATGTTTTTAGCCCCCTTCTTCAACATTAAGAAGCCTAGTTTCATTATCCTCAATGTATTTACTTGCTTACTCAATCCTATACATGAAAAAAGCAATTTCAGAAATGCTAACCTGTGTATTTGCAAAGAGGAACCTTTCTAACTAGCATTTAGTATTTAAGTGCTTTTTGTTTTTTGACTGAAGACACCTTGTATAAATACTGTGTTCAGCAGTTACATGGGTTAGTTTTTTATTCCCTGCCCTACCCACTACCTCCATCAAGTATGGTTAAGTTTTCATTTGAAATACAAGTTTGGTTCATTTGTTTCTATTTAGATTCCATTTTAGAGTTTACTCCTTACCACTGAAGTGTGTATGTGTGAGACATCAATATGTCCCCTAAAGTAGGAACTGTACAAAAAACTATAGTCAGTGAAGCAGCACCTCCCATTCCTTCTATGCCATTCTCATCCTTCCTTTTTTCCATCTACTCTATGTCACTGTCTGCTCTATTTAATTTTTATTTATCCTTCCTTTGTTTCTTTTTGCAAATATGTATATACTTTTGATACTTATGATTTCTTATTTCCTCTTTCTTATTTATACAAAGTGATACACTACAGATCATTTTCTATACTTTTCTTCTTTTCTTAACAATACATCTTTAAATCATTCCAAATCAGTTCATAGATTTTCCTCATTCTTCTTTATACCCTCATACTACTCCATTGTGTCATTATACCAAAAAATTACATTTTTGAATCAATCTTTAATGTATTGTTGAGCCCATGTTTTATCCCTAAAAATAGCATAGTGAACTAATTGGGTCTTGGTGGTAATATTATTATAGTATTGTGAAATAAATATTTGATCTTTGTCCCTGTTTCTTGGTGTACAACTCCTAAAATTCTTTGACTCTCCAAAGTGATTTTTTTTTTTTAATTGAGACAGAATCTCACTTTGTTGCCCTCTGTAGAGTGCTATGGTGTCACAGCAACTTCAAACTCTTGGGCTCAAGCAATTCTCTTGTCTCAGCCTCCCAAGTAGCTGTGACTATAGGCGCCCACCATAACACCCAGCTATTTTTTGTTGATTTTTTTTTTGTTTGTTTGTTTAGCAGGCCCAGGCTGGGTTTGAACCCACTAGCCCCAGTGAATGTGGCAGGCACCCTAACCACTGAGCTGCGGGCACCCCACGCCAATTTGATGTTTTTAAAGAGAATATGTTTATGAGATCACTGGTGGGTGGTAGTCCTTGGAGAGCTTCAGGATGGGGCTGGTCATTAGAAAGAACAAGGTTTGATTACAGGGTTGAGACTTTCACTCTCCAATCTCTGGAGAGGGAACAGGGACCAAAGATTAAGTTGATGAACAATGGTCAGTGGTTTAATCAACCATGCCTATATAATGAAGCCTCCATAAAGCCCTCAGAGGATAGGGCTCAGGGAGCTTCTAGATAGCTGAGCATGTGAAGGTCTTGGAGGTGGCACCCCAGGGAGGTCATGGAAGTCCTTTGCCCCTTCCTCCATACCTCTCCCTATGCATCTCTGCATCTGTATCTTTTGTAATAGCCTTTATTTTTATTTATTTATTTTTTTTAGTGACACAGTCTCACTTTATTGCTCTCAGTAGAGTGCTGTGGTGTCATAGCTCACAGCACCCTCCAACTCCTGGACCCAGACGATTCTCTTGCTTCAGCCTCCTGAGTAGCCGGGACTACAGGCGCCCACCACAATACCTGGCTAGTTTTTTTTGTTGTTGTTGCTGTTTGGCTGGGCCCTACCTACTGAGCCATAGGTGCCGCCCATGTAATATCCTTTATAATAATCCAGTAATTGTAGGTAAATGTCTTCCTGATTTTTGTGGGCCACTTTAACAAAGTAATCAGACCCGAGGAGAGGAAGTTGTGGGAATCCTGATTTATAGGCAGGCAGTCAGAGCACAGACAAAACAACCTGGGGCTTGCAACTGGCTTCAGAAGGAAGGTGGTATTGGGGACTGAAGCTTTACTCACCATGTGGAGTCTGATATTTGTCTGCAGGTGGATAGCATCAGAATGAAGCTGAATTAGAGGAGGATTCCTTGCTTGATGTGTGGGGAAAGTTCTCTCCTTCCATCTGCTCATAGAAGTCTCTGTGCTGATTGTGGTGTGAAAGCAGAAGAAAAATAGTTTGTGTTTTTCCACCAAGTATGTTATAATAATTCTCTTAAAGTTGACAATTTAGGAATAAACTAACATTCCTGACAAATGAAAATAACTTGTCTCAATAGGTAATTATTGGAAAATTAATTTTCACATTTATAAAAATGAAAGTATTGGCCTCGGTGATCTCTAATATCCTTTCCATCTTTAATATTTTAAAAAACATTATGACTTGTCCAATACAGCTAATTTGAATACATGAGCTTATTTTTCTTTCTTTAGAGAGAGGCTTTTTCATGGCATGATCATGGCTCACTGTAACCTTGAAATTCTGAGCTCAATTAATCCTCCTCCCTCAGCCTTTCATGTAACTAGGACTGCAGGCATGCACCACCATTCCCCGCCAACGTTTTGGTTTTCTGTAGACATAGTGTCTTGCTCTGTTACCTAGGCTCCAGCCCTCAAGCCATCTTCACACTTCTGCCTCCCAAAGTGCTAGAATTACAGGCATGAGCTACTGTGCCCTGCCCATGAGCTTATTTTTAGCCTCTTTTCAGAACCAATTTTGGAGAAAATTTTTGTCTTTAATAATAAAGAATTTTTTCTTTAATGTAGGTAGTAAAGGATAAAAACTGGTAGTGTTTACCTGCAGAGCAGCAAGTTTAACCAGAGTTCTTAAATACTCATGTCACTCTGTTTCTACGAAAAATAGAAAAATTAGTTGGGTGTGGTGGCAGGTGCCTATAGTTCCAGCTACTCAGGAGGCTAAGGCAGGAAGATCACTTGAGCCCAGGAGTTTGAGGTTGCCGTGAGATGTGATGAGGCCACTGCTTTCTATCTCAGGGGACAGAGTTAGACGCTGTCTCAATTTTGGTCCTTTTATGAATTATCTTTGATGTATGTCCTTAATGTGAGATATAATTCTTTAGCATTGATAAAAGGCTTTCCTTACTTCCTTCCCTCCCTTCTCTTCCTTCCCTTCCTTCCCTCTCTTCCCTCCCTTCTTTCCCTTCCTTCCTCCCTTCGTCCCTTCCCCCTCCCTACCCCCTCCCTCTGATTAATACTAGAACTCAGTGTTATTGGCTGAAGAAATACTTATTGGTTTAGATGGAGCAAACTCAAAGCCATGAATATTCCAAATGACACTAGAGTTGGATCACAACTTGGCAAAAGAGGTGATCACTGGTTTTAAAAAAAGTCATTAAAGAGACAATGTAAATATAGTTTTTCCCATTGATTTTGGATTTCTTACTGTAAATGATAAAAAAAAATTATGGTAAGATTTCTTTGCTTTTGATGAATTCTAGAATGTGTTATATAAAATGTAAGCTTTAATAAATAAAGCTTTCAAATGCTAATTGCTGACTTCTAAAAATATACTTATAAGTATAATGAAATTCAGAATTGTATGGAACTTTCTGAAAACTCATTTGAAAGTTAATTTAGATATAGGAGATAGGTTTTGAAAACAAGATTATATTATAAACTTAAGCAGCCTTGTAATTTTTTTAATATATAAAATATGTGAACATGCATTTGTAAACATATTACCAATTGCAGAATTTGAAAATATTGTCCATTTCATATCAAAATTCTTTCTATCTCATAGATGTACATAGTTTTATTTTTACAATATATTTTTCTTTTTCTTTTTTCATTGTTTATTTTTTGAGACAGAGTTTCACTCTGTCACCCCAGGCTAGAGTGCCATGGCATTGTAGCGCACAGCAATCTCAAACTCCTGGGGTCAAGCACCTGCCACAACATCCAACTAGTTTTTCTATTTTTAGTAGAGATAGGGTCTGGCTCTTGCTCAGACTATTCTCAGAACTCCTGAGCTCAAGCCATCCACCCACCTCCGTTTCCAGGAGTGCTAGGATTATAGGCGTGAACCACCGTGCCTGACCAGATGTTCATGGTATTTTGTCATTTACTAGAAAAATGGCTGGTTGCTATATTTTTGCTCTTCTCTCTTCTAATTTTTAATTTCTTGTACTAACAATTATTGTGTTAACAGTAAAGAAAAATTTAAATGATGTAAATAAAATCTGCTGTCTTATCACTTTCAAGTTTTTTATTACCTTTAAGATTTTGTCAAATAAATTGCTTTTCAGTTTTTTTTTTTTTACATTTATATAATATGTGCTTTTAATTGATGGAGAAAAGAATATGTGAAAATCTGGCATAAGAATTAACCAAATTTTTGCTTAACTTGTATAATGGCATATGATATCAGTTTATGTATGTAATGTTTTTAGCAAAAGCTTCTTATTATCAACAGTATGTTTGGGTAGGATGACTTTCAAGGAATATATGTAATCTGTCTATTTATTCTGACTTTTCTGTACCCTTTGCATGTTTGCTTGTATACCCTCTACTGTATTTGGCCTTTCCAGCAGAGGGCAATCATAGGTGGGAAAAATGTTTAGTTCATCAGTTGCCTTCCAGTTTAATTGTGGAATAGATAATTCATGCACCTTTAAGTCTCTCTGCCATGACATTTCCAATCTCCTAGTCTCCAGACACTATTATCAGTTCCAGAAGTATACCTCTAAAGATAATCTGTGCACAAACAACTCTGTATGGGCATATTTATTTTTCATTTACACAGTTGCATACCATTCATATTCTTCTGCATCTGGCTTTTTTCACTCATAAAGGAGATTTCATTCTTTTAAGAAATGATACCTTTTCTGGTATCATTTCTTACCAAATGTTATTAGTAGACATTTTGGTTCTTCTATATTTTGGTTGTTCATAAACAATGTTGTGTGTATATCCTTTTAAAGTCTTAGGATATGTATGTGAAATTATCTATAAAATTAATTCCGAAAAATGGAATTTCTAGTCAAAGAACTGTGCAGAGTTAAAATTTTGATAGATTTTATGGAATTGCCTACATAAGAAGTTGAACCAATTTATACTTCCATCAATACCATCAATACTGTTCAAAAAAAGGTTAACACATTTTAAGAAAGGAAGAAACTGTATTAAAATTGTGATACTCAGCATATACTGATAATGTTTGTTATCTTGTATAACATACACCATACCTCTCGTAATTGCAGAAGTCAAGAGTGACTTGAGTATTATAATTTTCATACAGTTTTTTCCTTTCTTAAAACGTATATAATTTTTTTGGCACCCTATATACATAGGTGTATCCTTTTCCCCACATTTACCAAATGAAGATATTTCAAATGCCAGCTTTTTATACCATACAACAGATGTAAAATATACCATTTAGTGAAAAATACTTTGTTTTGTCCCAAACAAAATCACTGGATCATTGGTTATCCCGCTGAGCCCTCAGCTTCTTATCTTTTTATTCTCACATGGGTTATCCATGGCCAACGTCCTCTTCCAGCAAGCTTAAAACCACAAATCAGTCTCAACCCCTCTCCCTTTTTTTTGTCCTCCACATCAGTTGTCCATGACTACAGTGGGATTCCACTTCTGCATTTAGTACCTCTTTTCTATTTCCACTGCCACTGCCCTAACTCAGGCCCTCTATAATATCTTTTGGTTTATTAAAAGGCGAACTAGTCTTCTATTTAAAATATTCTGCCTAGGGTGGCGCCTGTGGCTCAGTGAGTAGGGCGCCGGCCCCATATGCCAGAGGTGGTGGGTTCAAACTCAGCCCCGGCCAAAAACTGCAAAAAAAAAAAAAAAAAAAGAAAAAAAAATATTCTGCCTACCATAATTCCTTCTTCCAATCGCTGCAGTTATCTTCACAAGATCTGATTATGTAAATGCCTTTTAATTATTTCTCACCCAACCCTAGAGTTTTTATACTGGCCTTTAAGACACAGTGGCCTGGCCTTATCTTTCTGTTCCTGTTTTATTTCTCACTACTCTTTCTCTCTTTCCTACATCTTCTTCCGTCTCTTGATCTGCCCTCCCCCATCCTCTCTCTCTGTGTCTGCCCTCCCATGGAAGCATAGCTGTAGCTAGTCCTGGACGGCTCTCCTTTCTCATGCTCAATTCCTTTACTTTTGCTATTTTTTGCATCCACCCATAATGCTCCCTTTTGCTTTTCTGCTAGATAAGTTGTATCTGTTTTTTAAAACTTAGGTTGTATACTACCCCTCCCATGACATCCTGTTTCCCTAGCCAAAAGTAGGGTTTTTTCTTCTATGTGCTCCATAATATTGTCTATTTTGAGATATTATTAGTATTGAATATATGCTGTTACATATTTTAGTTGTGAACATCTTGTTTCACTCAGGAGATTGCAAACACTTTGGGAGAAGGGACAATATCATATTCATCTTTGTATACTTCTCTATCCCACCTGCAGTAAACCGAATTGTAAAGGCTGAATTTAAAAATCTTTATTGTATAATGATTTTAGTGTTCTCAGCTTTGTTATTGTTTTTAGAATGCTTTAAAAGTCTTCAAAGTTTTGCACATGCACAGAAGACTAGCTGAATTAAAACTTGAAACATCTTTCAGAATTAGTGCCCAAAAGGCAGTGGGGATGTCCGAGGAAGAACAAAGTCTAGGAAGTCATGCCTAAATAGACAAGGATCCTCGTGTCCTGGCCTTTCCTGTTTTTAAAGTGGAGTGATTAGAATAGGTCACTGTTTTTCTTAACTGATTTCTGTCACAAATCACATGACAGGTTATGTATGTGAGCATGTTCCCATCAGCATGCTTACATTTTGACAGAAGATAAAATAATTAGAATGATTTACTTTTAACTGGATTTTATAGTTGCCACAACTATTTCTGGTCTACCTAGTACACTAGGCAGTGGCATACCTCAGAACGCAGCCTAGAAAAGATGGGCTGCAGGTTATGCACGAGCCTCCCTCTTGGTTCCCAGTGAACTGTAACTCCTTTCTCTGAATACAGGTGGGTAAGAGTGAGGTTGTTATAGGAATAGTTTTGAACATAACCAAAATTATACAAACATTATTTTAAAAATTCATAGTATTTTAATTATTTTATAATTGACACCTGATTTTATCAAGTAATTATGAACTCCTGAACAACAGGCTTTTGAAATTCTCTTCCAGCTCTCCAGTTCTGAATGTTTATTCTTCTCTCCAATATATAGTTGGGAATGAGAAGACACTGGAAGTTTTCAGTAGTTCATTGTGACCCAGGCTTTTGATAATGTATGAATAGGGGGAAAAATGCTTTCAGTTAAAGTAATTGAACATCTAATGAATATTTTCTTCTTCTTTTTTTTTTTGTAGAGACAGAGTCTCACTTTTTCGCCCTCGGTAGAGTGCTGTGGCGTCACACAGCTCACAGCAACCTCCAACTCCTGGGCTTAGGAGATCCTCCTGCCTCAGCCTCCCAAGTAGCTGAGACTACAGGCGCTCACCACAACGCCCGGCTATTTTTCTGTTTTTGCAGTTCAGCTGAGGCAGGGTTTGAACCCGCCACCTTCGGTATATGGGGCCGGCGCCCTCCTCGATGAGCCACAGGCACCGCCCACATGAATATTTTCTATTAGGGCTAAAATATCCCACCTGCTAAGTAATTTGGTTTTATATGAGGACCCATTTCATCAAATAATCTAATGGCTTCAGTCACATTAGCATTAACCAGTAGCAAGATTAAGAAAGAATTTGTGGGAGAGTGCATGGTAAGTGCATAGTATTTTATTCAATAAGGAGTTGAGAGGTTAAGGAATTCGGTACAAAAGAGAACTGATTACCTGAGGGGAGGTGAACTTCCAAGTACCCATCATCTGACTGCTAGTATCACTGTGGGTATGAGTCTTATTGAAAAAGAAAGGTGCTCTGGGCAGCTATGTGCTCTTTGCTATAAGTTGCTGTCTTTCCCATGCTTTATAGAAAGCAGTAAACTGTTGGAACTAACAGCACAAGGCACAGAGGAAAGTAAAAACTCAGTGGAAATCAAGCAAGGAGGAGGAGAGGAAGAGTGAAAATCTACGTAACTAGTACAATTAATACTATGTGGGTGATGGGCACACTTAGAGCTGTGACTCAAGCATTAAAAAGTGATCTATATAACAAAAAATTGGTGTGCTCCCTTAATATTTTGAAGTTAGAAAAAATTTTTAAAGGGACTACCTGTCGGGGTGGGGGAAAAAGGAAAGAAAATATAGCTATTATATGTATCCAAAGAAATTTTCAGAATGAAAAGGATACTAATAACATTTGTTATCTTGTATATTATATTTTTTATCTCTTATAATTGTAGAAGTCAAATGTGACTTGAGCATTACAATTTTAATACAGTATTTTACTTTCTCAAAATATGTATGTATACATTTTTGGGGCACCTTTCATATACACATATAAACAAGGGAATACTATTCAGTCTTAAAAACAAAACAAACAAACAAAAAACAGGTAGAGAGGTTCACATTTGTAAACCTAGCATTCTAGGAGGCCAAGGCAGGAGAATCTCTTGAGATTAGGAGATGGAGCCCAGACTGAGCAAGAATAGGATGCCATCTCTACTAAAAATAGAAAAATTAGCTGGGCATCATGGCCTACACCTGTAGTCCCAGCTATTAAGGAGACGGAGGCAGGAGGATCACTTGAGCCCAGGAGTTTGAGGTTGCTATAAGCCTCAGTGACACCACTGTACTTTATCCAGGGCAACAGAGTGAGGCTATGTCCCCTAGGGAAAAAAAATTCCTTTTTCGTTGCATCTTTATCATTTTTCAGCATTTTTTAATTTTGGTCCTTTTGATAACAGCCATTTAACTGGTGAGATGATATCTCCTTGTGGTTGATTTGCAGTCCCTGTTCAGTGATGTTGAGCAATTTTCATACTTTTTGGCCATTTGTAAGTCTTACTATGAGAATTATCTGTTCCAATCTTCTCCCAATTTTTAAATTGGATTATTTATTTTTTGGTGTTGAGTTCCTTGTATATTTTGAATTTTAATCCCTCATTGGATGAATAGTTTGCAAATATTTTCTTGCCTTCTTCGGGTTGTCTCTTCACTCATTAATACTTTACTGTGGTGAAGATTTTTAGTTTGATTTAATACTGTTTATTTTTGCTTTTGTTTCCTGTGCCAAAATATCCATAAAAATCTTTGCCTACACCAAAATCCTGAAAGATTTCTCCTATGTTTTCTTCTAGTACTTCTTTAGTTTTGGGTCTTACATTAAGGTCTTTAATCCATTTCGTGTTGGTTTTTGTATGTGGTGAAAAATAGGGATCTACTTTTCTTCTTCTGTATGTGGACATAAGGATATTCAGTTTTCTCAGCAACATTTGTTGAAGAGACTGTCCTTTCTTCAGTGAATACAGCTGGAACTTTTGTTGACAATTATTTGGTGATAAATACTTGGTTTAATTTCTGGGTACTCTATTCTGTTCCAGTGGTCTGTGTCTCTTTTTATGCCAGACCCATGTTGTTTTGGTTGATATAGCATTAGTGAATTTTGAAGTCAGGCAGGATGATGCCTCCAGCTTTGTTTTTTGTTTCCTCATGATTGCCTTGGCTATTTATTTTTGTTTGTTTGTTTTTTTATTTTTGTGGTTCCATACAAATTTGAGGATTTTTTTCCTAATTCTTTGAAGAATATTATTGGTATTTTGATAGATTTGCTCTGAATTAGTAGACAACTTTGTCATTTTTAGCAACATTTATACTTCCAATTCATGAATGGATGTTTTTCCTTTTTTTGTGTGTCCTCTTTATTTTCTTTCATTAGCTTTTTACAGTTTTCATTGTACAGATCTTTCACTCTCTTGGTTAAATCTATTCCTAGATATTCTTTTAATAGCTATTGTAAAAGAGATTGTTTTCTTGACTTCTTTTTGAGCTACAATTGGTGTTTAGAAATGCTACTGGTTTTTATATGTTCATTTTGTATACTGCAACTTTACTGAATTCGCCTATCAGTCCTAAGAGTTTTTTGGTGGAGTCTCTATGTATTTTTATATCTAAGATATCTTCTGCAAACAGGGATAGTTTGATGTTTCTTTTCCGATTTTGATGCCCTCCCTCCCTCCCTCCCTCCCTCCCTCCCTCCCTCCCTTCCTTCCTTCCTTCCTTCCTTCCTTCCTTCCTTCCTCCCCTCCCTCCCCTCCCTCCCCTCCCTTCCTTTCCTTTCTTTCTTTTCTTTCTTTTTCTAAGACAGAGTCTCACCAGCTCACAGCAACCTCCAACTCTTGGGCTTAAGTGATTCTCTTGCTTCAGCCTCCCGAGTAGCTGGGCCTACAGGCGCCCGCCACAATGCCAGGCTATTTTTTAGTTGTAATTGTATTGTTGTTTAGCAGGCCTGGGCCGGGCTCAAACCAGCCAGCTTTGATGTATGTGGCCGCCGCCCTATTCACTGAGTCACAGGTGCTGAGCCAATGCCTTTTATTTCTTTCTCTTGATTGATTGCTCTGATTTAGGACTTCTGGTATGATGTTGAGTAACAGTGATGAAAGTGGGCATCTTTGTCTTGATTTAGTTCTTAGAGGAAATGCTTTCAACTTGTCCTTGTTAGATTTGATGTTGGCCGTGGATTTGTCATATTTGATCTGTATTGTGTTTAGGCATATTCTTTCCTAAAGAATTAGGTCATTTTTTTCCTTCCTTCTGTTGATATGATGTATCACATTTTTGATTTGTGTGTTTTGCATCATCTTTGCATCCCTGGGATTAATACCACTTGATCATGGTATATAATTTTTAATATGCTTTTGGATTTAATTTAATAGTAATTTTTGAGGATTTTTGCATCTATGTTCATCAGGGATATTGGCCTATAGTTTTCTGTGTGTTTTTTTTTTTTTTTTAATTGTGTCCTTGTTTGGTTTAGGGATCAGGGTAATGTTGGCTTCATAGAATGCATTTTGAAGAATTCTTTCCCCTTCAATTTTTTTGGAATAGCGTGAGGAGAATTAGTATTTTTCTTTAAAGAATTCTATAGAGTTCTTCTTTAAAGGTTCAGTGTAATCTAGCAGTAAAGCCATTAGGTCCTGGGCTTTCCTTTGTTGGAAGACTTTTGATTACTTTTCAATCTTAGTGCTTGTTATTGCTCTGTTCAAGTTTTCATTTATCTCTGGCTCAATCTTGATAGGGTGTATGTTTCCAGAAATTTATCTATTCCCTCTAGGTTTTCCAATTTGTTGGTATATAGTTGTTCATAATAGTGTCTAATGATCCTTTGTATTTCATTGGTATCACTTGTAATGTCTTGTTCTTCATTTTTATTTGTTTGGATCCTCTCTCTTTTTTAGTCTAACTAATAGTTTGTGGATTTTTGTTTATCTTTTTAAAAACCCAACCTTTTTGTTTCATTTTCTCTATTTCAGTGATTCTCAACCTTCCTAATGCTGTGGCCCTTTAATACAGTTTCTGTGGGTCGTGACCGCTACTCTATTTGTTTATTTCTGCTTTGCTTTTTACTATTTATTTACTTTTTCTAATTTGGGGTTTGGTTTGTTCTTTTTTAGTTTCTTGAGGTGTGTTATTACTTATTTGAAATTTTTCTACTTTGTTTTTTTGATTTTTGAGACAGAGTCTTACTCTGTCACCCTTGCCATGTCCCATGGCATCCCAGTTCACAGCAACCTCAACCTCTTTAATGTAAGTAATTCTCTTCCCTTAGCTTCCCAAGTAGCTGTGATTATAGGTGCCCAGCACAATGCCTGGCTATTTTTAGAGACAGGGTTTCACTCTGGCTCAGGCTGGTCTTGAACTCATGAGCTCAGGCAATCCATCTCCTCAGCCTCCCAGAGGGCCAGGATTATAGGTGTGAGCTCCCTCTCCCAGCCTTCTACTTTTTTGATGTAAGTGTTTATTGCTATAAACTTCCCTGTTAGAACTGCTTTTTCTGTATATGCATAGATTTTAGTATGTTCTGTTTCTCTTTACATTTGTTTCAAGAAATTTTAAAATTTTCTTTTTAAAAAGTTCTTCTTTGATCCATTGGTCATTTGGAAATATATTGGTTGTCCATGTATTTGTATGGTAGTCAAAGTTCCTCTTAATAATTGATTTCTAGTTTTATTCCATCAATGTTCCACTTAGTACTAGTTTTATTCCATTTTGGTCAGAAGAGATAATTACATGATTTTTGTGTTTGAAAATTTGTTGAGGTTTTTTTTCAGGCCTAGCATATTCCTACAGAATATCCCATGTTTTCATGAGAAGAATGTGCATTCCATTGTTGTTGAATGAAATGTTCTGTACATGTCTATTAGGTCCATTTGGTCTATAGTGAAGTTTAAATCGGTGTTTTGGTAAGGTACAGTGGCTTACACCTATAATTCTAGCACTCTGGGAGGCCAAGGCTTGTTTGAGCTTGTGAGTTCGAGGGCAGGCTGAGCAAGAAAGAGCAAGAGCAAGACCTCATCTCTATTAAAAACAGAAAACTAGCTGGGTGTCATGGCAGGTGCCTATATTTCCAGCTACTCGGGAGACTGAGGCTAGAAGATTGCTTGAGCTCAAGAGAGTGAGATTCCTAAGAGCTGTGATGTTGCCATGGCACTCTACCCAGGGCAACAGAGTGAGACTGTGTCTAAAAATCAGTCAATCCATCCATCAATCCTTTAATCCAATGTTTCTTTCTTGATTTTCTGTCTAGGTGATTTCTCCAGTGCTGAGAAACATTGGAGAAACAATTTGATGCTTTTCTCTTGCTATTCTTAGAATTCTTTCTTTTTCTTGGACTTTTGACAGTTTCACTACAATGTATCTTAGAGGGGATCTTTTAGGACTGAAACTACTTGAGAATCTTAGAGCTTTCTGAATCTAGATGAAGTTTTCAACCATTATTTTATTAAATAGATTTTCAATGCATTTTCCTATCTGTTCCTCTTCTGGGATTCTCATAATGTGAATATAAGCATCTATTCACTCAGTGGTGTCACATAAGTCACATAGGCTTTCTTCATTCTTTTCAATTCTTCTCTTCTCTTCTCTTCTCTTCTCTCTGTCTCTGTCTCTCTCTCTTTCTTTCTAACGAGGTCATGTCAAAAGACTTGTCTTGAAATTCAGAAATTCCTTTGCTTGATCTAATCTGTTGGTGAAACTCCATTGTATTTTTTATTTCATTCATTGAATTCTTTAGCTGCAAAGTTTTTTGTTTGATTCTTTTAAATCATATCTTCGTTGAATTCTCATAATCTTTGTTGAATTTTTCATTCAGATCATAAATTATTTTTCTGGCTTTGTTGAATTGTCAATCTGTATTCTCTTGCATCTTCCTGACTTTTTAAAAGATTATTATTTTGAATTTTTTAAGACAATTTATAAATTTCCATGTTAGGGGATCAGCTACTGGGGAATTATTGTGCTTCTTTGGTAATGTCATGTTTTATTACTGTTTTTACGTTTCTTGTATTGCTGCCTTGTTATCTGTGTACCTGGTGGAATAGGCACCTTTTCTACTTTTGTAGAGTGACTTTCATGGGGACTGACCTTCATCTTGAGATGTGTTTTATATATTTGATTTTTTTTTTAGAGACAAAGTCTTGCTCTGTTGCCCAGGCTGTATTCCACTAGCAAAATTATAGCTTACTGCAGCCTTGAACTCTTAGGCTCCAGCAATCCTCCTACCTCAGTCTTGTGAGTAGCTAAGATTACAGGTGGGAACTATTGTGCCTGGTTTAGATATGTTTTATTATGTCAGTTGGATACGTGTGTTGGCTTTGTTCTGAGTAGGTGCTGTACTATGGCTTCTATGCAGTTTCTTAGGCTGTAGTGAATGCTGGTTATGTCTGTGAGTACCTTAGTGGCTTAGAGTATGTACAGCTGATCTGCCTACATCAAGCTCTGCTCCTTGGGGACAGGGCTCCATCAGGCTCTGCTCCAGGTCTTTCCTCCAAGGAAGAATGGAGCTCATCTACCAGCGGCTTGGCTTGGGTACTGCTCCCCTGGGGCAAGGTGCTAAGCTGGTTTGCTCTCCAGGGATGGTATGGGTCTGGTTGGCCTGCGACTTTGCTTGGGTATTGCTTCCCTGGAGGCAGGGCACCAAACCGATCCCCACTCAGAGGAAGCATGGGGCTGCTTGGTCTGAAGCTTGGCTCAGGCACTTCTTTGCTGGGGGTGAGGTGTTAGAATGATCTGTGCTCTGGGAAAGCATGGGGCTGGTCAGTCTGCAGCTAGCTTGGGTACCTCTCCTCTGGGGCTGGGGTGCCATGGTGGTTTGCCCACAAGGGAAGTGAATGACTGGTCAGTTGGTGGCTGTATTTGGGAACCATTCCCCTGTGGGAAAAGCACCAGTGCTATGGTTGTTCTGTTGGACACAGGCTTTCAGTGGCCAGGGTTGGGGTGCTGTAGCCCTTGGAATGAGGAAGATAGAGCATCTTGTTTTCAAGGTCATAGAGCTGTGTAGAATCTTAGCTTGGAAATGGTGCATGTGACTGTGGTAAAATGGCATTGGAACTTCAAATTGGGGTAGATCAAGTGGCTACTGGCTCTTTGAGCAAGACACACTCTAGCAGTGGCTATGGATCTAAGGGAACACTTATAGCGGCAGTTTGAGTCATAGGGGAGAAGGGGATCCAATGTGGGATTCTTCTCTAGGGCACTGTAGCTATGTCAACTCTGCAGCTCCTCCTACTGGGCTCTGTCAGAGCTACAGGATTCTAGCAGTAAGAACTATAGGTGTCCTGGTGTTAATGGGGGCCTGCTGGGGGCAATCTGCTTATCTTCCCCCTGCATAGGGAAGTCCTTGCTGGTTACACACTGATACCAAATGGAGACACACGGTGGCAATGGCAGGGAGACTCACTTCTTTTTCTATGTAGCCATCCTGAATCTCAGTGTTCCTCAGGGTCTCCAGAAGTCCCTGCTGCACTTTTCTTTTCTTTTCTTTTTTTTTTGAGACAGAGTCTCACTTTGTTGCCCTCGGTAGAGTGCCATGGCATCATAGCTCACATTAACCTTAAACTCTTGGGCTCAAGTGATCCTCTTGTCTCAGCCTTACAAGTAGCTGGAACTACAGGTGCCTGCCACAATGCCAGCTATTTTTAGAGATGAGGTCTCACTCTTGCTCAGGCTGGTCTCAAACCTGTGAGCTCAGGCAATCCACCTGCCTCAACCTCCCAGAATGCTAGGATTATAGGCATGAGCCACCCCACCCTGCCTTTCTCCTGCTGTATTTTCACATTCTTTCTTTGGTACTTTAGTTGAAATATAGCTGTTTATTCATTGCTTTCATTTTTTTTTGTGGGGGAGTGAGCAACAGGAACCTCTTGTCAGCCATGTTGCTGATGTCATCCTCCAGATTTATATGTTTTGAGAGACGTAGATTATAGTGTTAAACAGTTTCTACAAATGCCTTTTGTTCCATGGTCCACCATTCAGTCTGTAACTTGGTATCCTCTAGGTAGAGAATGTGCTGTACTTTTCTGCTCCTTATTGGGTCTAGTATAGGATTGAGTGTATAATAGGATCTCAGTAAATCTTTGAGAAAATTTTGTTTTTCCTTTATCTTTTATTATGAAATTAGAAATGTGTTTGTATCAGAGAATTCCAATACATTGGTAAAAAAGGATTTTGACAAGGAAGTGGGAGTAGGGATGCTAGATGCACAAAGAAAATGTGACCCCTGCCCTCAAGGTTTTACTATTTTGTACGTAAGATAAAAGATGTTCACAAAGAACTGATAATGTTAACGTATGTAAAGTAATGTAATATTATGGAATAGAGTGTTTTTGATGTTGAAAGGAAAAAGAAAAAAGCCACTTTGGAAGGATCAGAAAAGATTCTGTGGAAGGAGTGGGAAGAGTGACATTAGAATGGACTCTCAGAGAATTGGTCTGATTTCAATAGTTAGAAATGAAAGGGAGTACATTCCAGGTAAAGGAAAGGTATGATCAAAGAAATGAAGGTCAGAAAATGTGGGAACAATTTTTACAGTTTGTGGAAAAAAATGTGGGAACAATTTTTACAGTTACTTTTTAAATAAAATAACAGCATTTTATTTTATTTTATTTTATTTTATTATTTTATTTGAGATAGAGCCTCAAGCTGTTGCCTTGGGTAGAAAGCTCACAGCAACCTCCAACTCCTGGGCTTAAGCGATTCACCTGCCTTAGCCTCCCAAGTAGCTGGGACTACAGGCGCCTACCACAACACCCAGCTATTTTTTGGTTGTAGTTGTCATTGTTGTTTGTCATGCCTGGGCTGGATTCCAACCTGCCAGCTCTGGTGTATGTGGCTGGCATCTTAGCCACTTGAGCTAAAGGCGCCGAGCCAATAACAACTTTTTAAATAAAACTTTCAGCATACAGTTTAGTGGTTTTTAGTGTATTAACAGAAATGTCCAACCATCCCCAATATTCAGTTTTAGAATGTTGTTATCATTCTAAAAAGAGCCCATTGGTAGTCACTCACTCCCTATTATTCTTTCTTTCCAAACCCTAGCAAGTAGCTAATCTATTTTCTGTCCCTATAGATTTGCTTATTCTGGACATTTCATGTAAATTGTCTTTTGCGACTAGCCTTTTTTCCCTTTGCATAATGTTTACCCATGTTTTAGTATATAGCAATAGTTTATTATTTTTCACTGACACATAATATTTTACTGTATGATATACCACTTCCATTTGTTTATGTATTCACCAGTAGATAGATATGTAGGTTCTTTCTATATTTTGGCTATTATGAATAGTGCTGCTATTAATATTTGTGCGAAATTTTTTATATGGACATGTTTTCAGTTCTCTTGGGTTTATACCTAGATGTGTAACTTCTAGGTCATATGGTAATTCTTTGTTTAAATTTTTGAGGAACTGTCAAACTGTTTTCCAAGATGGTTGTGCCATTTTCATGCCCACCAGCAATGCATAAAGATTCTAATTTTTCCACATCCTCACTAGCACTTGTTATTGGCTATCTACAGTGCTGTTAAGACTGCTTATTTTATAGGGGACCTTGGAGCTGGAGAATGGAAGATAGGAAAAGATAATATTAAAATGCTTGCTATTCTGAGAGCCTATTTTTATAAAATAATCATTTTCTTTTTTCAGTCATTTAAATTAAGTTGTTTCCCATTGTTCATGTATTGTTGACTTTCCACTTTGCTGGTATGATTTCAGGAAAGGAATAATTAAGGCATCTATTTAATCAGAACTTCTGTAGGTAAATTATTACCTACTCTCCTTTTTTATTTCATGTGGTTTAGGCATATTATGCTTAAATTGTATTCAAAATTTGCTTAGAAAGTTATTGTTCCATTGATTTACGTAGTAGTGGCGGCCATTAGAAAAAACATGAATCCCACAGAGATCTTAAACTCTATTTGACGTAATATTTAAAATTTACTTCTGCTTAAACTGTTATGTTTCAGAATGCAAAGGGTACAATAGTATTGTTTTAGTTGTAGTATATGCTATTACTAGCATATAATTATTTTAAAATTAGAATGAGCCTCCCTATCTCAATGAAATATAATCTTTTTGTTGATTTTTATTTTATTACTGTTGCATTCAGGGTTATCTGAAGATTTAGCCAGGTACATTAAAAACATAAAAGAAAATTTTTTTTTATTTTTTAATAGGCTCTAATGCAATGTGAAAAAAAGCACATTTCTAACACACTCCTTGGGCCTTGCTTTTTTATCCAATCTAACATCTCTGTCTCTTAAATGGCATGTTTTATAATGTGATTGTCTATATGGTTAATTCTAAATCTACCATCTTGCTATTTGTTTCCCATTGTCCCATCAGTTCTGTTTTTTCTTTTTCTTTTTCTTTTTTTTTTTTTCTGGAAAGAATCTCATCCTATTGTCTGGGCTGGAGTGCAGTGGCACTATCATAGTTCGCTGCAACTTCAAACTCCTGGGGGCAAATGATCTTCCTACCTCAGCTTCCCCAGTAGCTGGCATGACAGGCGTGTGCCACCATACCCATCAGTTAATTTTTCTATTTGGGGGAGAGATGGGACAAAAATCTAGAAGTTATATTGCTCAGCTTGGTCTGAAAGTTTTTAAAAGTGTGTATTTTTCTCACTATACAGGACATTAGAAGACTACATCTATGCAATTTATTTTAAAACTAATTTTATTCATTCTTACCTGTTTTCAGAAGGATTTAAGGGTGACATGCATGCTGTCTTGCAGTCCCTTTCAAGGGCTTTCTCTCTAATAAATAAAACGCCTGGGTGTCAAAGATCATGTCTATTCCCCTTCCTCCTCCATCTTTTATACCTGGCTAAAATTATATTCTGTGTACATGAAAGTGTATATATTAACTAGCAGTTATTGGGTGGCTCACAGATTTCCTGGGACAACAAATTTCCTGAGTCCTTCTGTGATAGAGACAGATGAGAATAGTTGAGTATGATATTAGGAGACTCAGCCTTTTTGTTCTTACTCAATCTTTATTTTTGTAAACCTGGAACTTCTTTTTTTTTTAATTTTTATTCAATCATAATTGTGTACATTAGTGCAATCATGGGGCACAATGTGCTGATTTCATATATAATCTGAAATATTTTCATCGAACTGTTTAACATAGCCTTCATGGCATTTTCTTAATCACTATATGAAGACATTTGTATTCTGCATTTAGTAAGTTTCACCTGT
>CAUYRH010120833.1:0-29015 GCA_963574655.1 Perodicticus potto | reverse complement strand
ACAATTAGCCTTTGCAGGTGGAGTATGAATTCGAAATGTCTTGGTGCCAAGTGTTTTTTTATATTTTGGTTTTTCTACCAAATACCTTATTTCTGCAAGCAATCTATGGAGAAATCCTGGCAACATAGATGTGCCACCTATGATTACCAAATTCTCTGCTAATTGCTTCCTGGTATCTATTGGGCACTGTTATTAAAGAGAAAGAAAAGTATTTATCGTTAACTGTATAAATAATGGTTGGCTAGATTTAAGAAAATATACATATGACTCAAGAGACATAAAAAAATGAAAAAACACATTAGAAAGAAAACATATAAAAGTAAGCACTCGATCAGACAGGTGATCACTTCATTATACAAGGGCCACATCAAAGTTATTTTCATGCAGCTGTAGAACCAACACAGAAGTACTACTAAATGTATATATATAACTCCAAAGATTTAAGTCTTTTAAAGTCGACTAATGTAGGATTGTAAAGTCCACAGGACATATGGCAATAACATGTGAATGTTTTCATTTTTAGGGTATAACTAAGTTGGGCAAATAGCACGAGAAGAAATAACTTCTCTTTTTTAGTAAGGAAACCTTAACTTTTCTAAGGTGTTACCTTCAAATTATTATACCCAGATCAGCTGTGGGAAGGCAACATTTTTTTTTTTTGTTTTTGGAGACAGAGTCTCACTATGTCTCCCTCATTAGAGTGCCATTACGTCACAGCTCACAGCAACCTCAAACTCTTGGGCTTAAGTGATTCTCTTGCCTCAGCCTCCCAAATAGCTGGGACTACAGGCACCCGACACAACGGCGTTACTTTTTTTGTTGCAGTTGTTTAGCTGCCCAGGTTCAAACCCACCACCCTCGGTGTATGTGGCTGGTGCCATAACCACTGTGCTACAGGCACTGAGCGGGTAACACTTTTTTTTTTTTGACACAGAGTCTCACTCTGTTGCCCTCAGTAAAGAGTGGTTGTGGCATCATAGCTCACAGCAACCTCAAATGCTTAGACTATAGGCACCCACCACAACGCTTGGCTAATGTTTTTAGTGACGCGGTCTTGCTTTCGCTCAGGCTGGTCTTGCCCTCCTGAGCTCAAGCAATCCACCCCTCTTATCCTCCCAGAGTGCTAGGGTTACAGGCGTCAGTCACCATGCCCTGCTGGAAGACAACATTCTAAGAAAAATTATGTTTCCACATCAGTTCTCTCAGAGAATTTGAAACGATAAGGTCCTTCACTGAGCAGAGCCCTAGAAGCAGACAGTATCTTCTGAGGTAATGGTATTTCTATGGGGTTCTATTATTACAAAGTCTTTAAACAAAAGAAACACATTACCGTATGCCTTGTGGAATTTAAAATTCAACACTATACAACATAGATTTAAAAGAACCATAAGCCACATTAGGTACAAAATCAAAACCTGGTATCCCCACTCAGAAAAAAATACCAAGCCCGGGGCACTCATTATCCCTGGCTTTGAAATGCTACAGATACTGTATCTCAGAGACAAAGCAAACCTCATTAACTACAAAACTTAACATAAAAGTTTAAAAAATGTAAAAAGTTAAAAAAAGGAACGATATTCTGTAAAAGCAAGTAAAATTCAACAAGCAGATTACTGACAACAACAGATTTAAAAACAAACCACGCCCTCCCACATTTTTTTGTTCTTAAAAATGACCAAGACTGCTAGTTGCATAAAATGGCTAAAATAAAAACACTGAAATTAACATTTAAAATTTGTTAAAGGCTGTTGTAATAAAGGAAAACTTTACAAGACAAAATACCTGCATAAGAGAATCCAGTATTAAAGTGGCAACTGACTTCTCTTCATTATCTTGTTCAAAAAGAATTTCCACCACGGAATCTCTAATGAAATTCAAAAAAGAGAGTGCTTTGCTAGTGTCGCATAATATGATACAGAATTGGTTTTGTTGAAACAATTTCCTTTTTTTTTTTTGAGACAGAGTCTCCCTATGTCACCCTCGTAGAGTGCGATGGTGTCACAGCTCACAGCAACCTCCAGCTCTTGGGCTCTAGCAATTCTCTTGCCTCAGCCTCCCGAGTAGCTGGGACCACAGGCCCCCGCCACAATGCCCGGCTTTTGTTGCCGTTGTCTTCGTGTTTGAACCTGCCAGCCCCTATATATGTGTCTGGCACCCTAATCACTGAGCTATGGGCACTGAGCCTGAAACAATATTTTTAAGAACCAATACTATATTAATGCAGAGTAATTGTAAAAATACAAAGTGTTCTCAATTATAAATGGGGAGAATAATAGTACCTGCCTCATAGGAGGCTGAAGTGAAGATTCAATGAATTAATTGAACAGGTCTGACACACGGGATGTGCTTACACGTATTTATTTATACCTCCACTAACACAATAACAGAAAAGGAACAGTGTTCTTTAAAAGTAAGATTCGACAAGTAGATTAGTTAGTGACACAAGAGTTTTGAAAACAAAGAACTGTCCCCTGCCCTTGCATTTCTTTTTTGTCTTTTATTTATTCATACTTTTGTACAGATGGAGTTCTCACTATGTTGCCCAGGCTTGTCTCAAACTCCTGGCCACAAGAGATCTTCCCACCTCCCAAAGTGCTGGGATTATATGTGTGAGCCACTGTGCTCCGCCTGTTTTTAAAAATAATACATGACAAAGACTGCTAGCTGCTTAGTAAGATATTCATTTTCCATTTTCCAGCTTCTTCTCAAATTAAAAGAACTCTATTTGGGGGTGGCATGAGGAAGATCTTTGTGATGATGAAATAGTTACTTATATACTCTGGGAAGCTGAGGCAGGCGGACTGCCTGAGCTCAGGAATTCGAGACCAGCCTAACCCCTTCTCTGAAAAACAGCCAGGGTTGTGGCGGGCGCCTGTAGTACCAAGTACTTGAGAGGCTCAGGCAAGAGGATCACTTGAAGAATTTGAGGTTGTTGTGAGCTATGATGCCATCGCACTCTACTGAGGGCAACAAAGTAAAACTCGGTCTCCAAAAAAGAAAGAAAGAAATAGTTATTTCTGTATTTTTTCATTCTGTCTATTTAAGGTCTACAGCATAATGTTGTGATACATATATTCATCATAAAATGGTTAAGCAAATTAACCTCTCCTCCACCTTCCATTTGTGTGTGTGTGTGTGTGTGGGGTACGAAACATACAGTCTACTCACAGCAAATTTTCAGCATTTGACACAACTATACCCATCATGCTGTACGTTAGATCTCTATATTTATTCTACAGGACTGCAACTGTGTGTCCTTGACATCCTCATTTCTTTGCTTCTTCCCATGGAGACAGAGTCTCACTTTGTAGTGTGCAATGGCATCACAGCTCACAGCAACCTCAAACTCCTGGGCTTAAGCGATTCTCTTGCCTCAGCCTCCCAACCAACTGGGACTACAGGCGCCCGCCACAATGCCCAGCCATTTTTTGGTCGTAGCTGTCATTGTTGTTTGGCGGGTCCGGGCTAGATTTGAACCTGCCAGCTCTGGTGTATGTGACCAGCACCTTAGCCACTTGAGCTATAGGTGCTGAGCCAAATCTGTAGTTATTATTAGTTAATGTAAATTTAACTCAGTAGTTGATCAGTGCACTTATTCTTAGATAAAAGTTAAACCCACATTTATAAATATATATATATTTTTTAATTGAGACAGAGTCTCACTTTGTCACCCTCCATAGAGTGCCATGGCATCATTTTAATATCTCAACCTCTATATTTCCCAAAATGCAATAGGATGTTCAATATTTTACATAATTCTTTTCTGTGAATCTTCTGATTTTATATTTTACAAAGAAAACTTTTATGATAACAATTTTATAAAGTTGATGTATAAATAAAAATTGTAGGCTGGGCACGGTGGCTCACATCTGTAATTGTAGCATTCTGGGAGGCCAAGACAGGTGGATTGATTGAGCTTACAAGTTTGAGACAAGCTTGAGCAAAAGCAAGACTCTGTCTCTACTAAAAATAGAAAAACTGAGGCAAGAAGATCACTTGAGCCCAAAAGTTGGAGGTTGCTGTGAGCTATGATGGCACAGTCCTCTACCCAGGGTGACAGCTTGAGACTGTTTAAGAAAACAAAAAATTACACTGTAACCAATATATAACTTGTATCCTTAGACAGGATGGTAAAATGAATACTATAAGTAAAATTATGAGTGGATTCTAAAGAGCATATATTTAGAATACTGCATTTTTTTTTTTTTTTTTGAGACAGAGTCTCACTCTGTCGCCCTAGGTAAAGTGCCATGACATCATCATAGCTCACAACAACCTCAAACACTTGGGCTAAGCCAATCCCCTTGCCTTAGCCACCTAAGTAGTTAGGACTACAGGTGCCTGCCACAATGTTTTTTTGTTTGTTTGTTTTTTAGTAGAAATAGGGTCTCCCTTTCTCAGACTGAAGAATACTGCATTCTTTTTGACAAAACAACATTTTGAAGCAGGAGTTAGTAAGCTAAGGCCTGTGAGGGAAATCCAGTGTACCACCACTTTTGCAAATAAAAGTTTTACTGGAACACAGCTATGGTCATTCATTTACATATTGTCTATGGCTGATACTGTCCTCTAATTACAGAGCTGAGAAGCTGCAACAGAGTCCATAAGCACCACAAAGCCTGAGGTATTTATTATCAGGTCCTTTACAGCAAAAGTTTGCTGATGCCTGTTTTTTTATTTGTTTCTTTAAACGTGCACATCTTGGGGCTCAGCGCCTGTAGCACTGTGGTTACAGTGCTAGCCACATACACCAAAGTTGGCAGGTTGGAAACTGGCCCAGACCAGCTAACCAACAATGACAACTGCAACAGAAAGTAGCTGGGCGTTGTGGTGGGCGCCGGTAGTCCCAGCTACTTGGGAAGCTGAGGCAAGAGAATCACTTGAGCCCAAGAGTTTGAGGTTGCTATGAGCTGTTATGACATTGCACTTTACCAAGGGTGACATAGTGAGACTCTGTCTCAAAAAAAAAAAATTAATTAAAAAAATGCACATTTTAAACTAATGTCTGTTCTAAAGTATCATACTTCCTACTCCACCTCAAATAATGGTTGGTTTCATCAATTAAACTAATTCTGAGAGCGGTGCCTGTGGCTCAGTCAGTAAGGCGCCGGTCCCATATACCAAGGGTGGCGGGTTCAAACCCAGCCCCAGCCCAACTGGAACAAAAAAATAGCCAGGCTTTGTGGCAGGCGCCTGTAGTCCCAGCTACTTGGGAGGCTAAGGCAGGAGAATCACCTAAGCCCAGGAGTTGGAGGTTGCTGTGAGCCATGTGACAACACAGCACTCTACAGAGGGCGATGAAGTGAGACTCTGTCTCTACAAAAAAAAAAAAAAAAAAAAAGGTGTCTCTCACACCAATAAAAGTAAACTAATTCTGAGGGCGGCACCTGTGGCTCAATGGGTAGGGCGCTGGCCCCACATACTGAGGGTGGTGGGTTCTTGAACCCGGCCCTGGCCAAACTGTAACAAAAAAACAGCCAGGTGTTGTGGTGAGCGCCTGTAGTCCCAGCTATATGGGAGGCTGAGGAAAGAGAACTGCGTAACTCCAGGAGTTGGAGATTACTGTGAGCTGTGATTCCATGGCACTCTACCGAGGAAGATAAAGTGAAACTCATCTCTACAAAAGAAAAAAAAAACAAAAAAACTAATTCTGGATTATTCTGATGAACAGAAAGAATACCTTTTAATGTTTTAAAAAACTTAAAAACTGAAGAAAATTAATCATGAATGATGGGGCTTAATGAAAAACAATTGTTAAATGGGAAATACTGAAATAAAGGCTTATACAAATATTTTTAAACACCCAAAATTTATATTTTAGTTACCATTTTGCTTATAAAAATTAACGTCTAACCTGATTGATCCAAGAACATGTAAAATCTTCTCCCCATCTAATGGATAATCAACATTTGGGGGTGGTGAGGGACGCTGAAATATAAATATCATAAGCTTAAGTCCATGCATGTTGTGACCTCTGAAAAAAGATACAGTTTGTTTGTTTGTTTGTTTTTGTGGTTTTTGGCCGAGGCTGGGTTTGAACCCGCCACCTCAGGCATATGGAGCTGGCACCCTACTCCTTTGAGCCACAGGCGCTGCCCAAAAGATACTTTTTTTTTTAACTTACCTCATTATTACCATCAATATTAAATTTTGCTGCTTGGAGTTTTAGTCCACGCTTCAGATCACTAACAAAGCAAGTACGCACTTAAAGAAAAGAAGAAAAGAAAACCTTGTTATGGTCAGTGATTAACTGAGTAGAGTGAACCTATACCCGGGTTGAAAGGATTCTGTTCAAGTGAACATGCAAATAATCATCCATTCTCTGGGTTTTATAAACTCCGCTCCTATCTTTAGTAAGCTTATGACAATATATTCATAAATGAAAAAACCTTTTTCATTCTCTGAGGATTCATAACACATTTGCATATTGATCTTCGATAAAACCTCATTTTAAAAAATACCTTGGACGGAAACTAGCATGTTGTTTGATACCCCATGTGTAGGAAGTACCAAATCAAAATGAATTTTAGCATCATAAAAATGTAGCTATTCTAACTAAATCAAATGTTTCTTTGAATCAGGTTTTTTTTAATTCTCTGATTCTTTAAAAAAAAATCTTGGGTCAGAACACAAAGCTAAACTGTGCTCTGTTGCACTGTGACACTGCTCAGTTTAGGGCCTTGTGCCACAGTTGTTTTCTCCTCCTTACCACACCCCCACACCACCACTTCCCTCCCAATATGTCTTTTTACATTTTTGCATTTTTGGTCACTGAACTCTTTTAAAGTTTCTTTCTGTTGCAAAGTACCTTTATAAGGTACTTCAAACTCAGAAATAGGGAATAAATCAATTTTTTTAAAGTAGACAGAAAATTGACTTTGAATGTAAGAAACTTAACAACTTGTCAGTCTTGCTGAATTACTTGTAAAACTTGTGAGTCATGATACATAGTATATAGCGAATTTAATTTGCTAATTCAAAACATTTGGTGGGAATCCACAATATACATGTTAGACAATAAACTAGGTGCTAAAGCTGCTTAGATATTTTATGTTTTACTGAGGTCCTCATAACTATGTAAGCAAGGTAAAATACCTGTCTATCAGGATCACACACACACAGACACGGTGCCAAAAAAATGCACACACACTTTAAGAAAGGAACTGTAGGGCGGTGCCTGTGGCTCAGAGGAGTAGGGCGCCGGCCCCACATGCCAGAGGTGGCGGGTTCAAACCCAGCCCCAGCCAAAAACTGCCAAAAAAAAAAAGAAAGAAAAAGTAAGAAAGGAACTGTATTAAATTTGTAAAATTTAAGTCACATTTGACTTCTGCAATTACAAGAGTTGTTCAACGTGCCTTGTATTCATCTGCCGTTATCAGTATATATTGAGTGTTATTACAGTCTAACATAGTTTCTTCCTTTTTTAAAGTGTGTATACATTTTTCTGGCACCCTCTGCACTTGGCCGAGGCAAGTGCTCTTCATTTAAGCAACCAAATTATACTGAATTAAAAACCCAAGAACAGATAAATTACACTTAAGAATTTTTAAATTTGGCTCGGCGCCTGTGGCTCAACGGGCTAAGGCGCCAGTCACATACACCTGAGCTGGTGGGTTCGAATCCAGCCCGGGCCCGCCAAACAACGATGACGGCTGCAACCAAATAAAAACAAAAATGGCCAGGCATTGTGGCGGGAGCCTATAGTCCCAGCTACTTGGGAGGCTGAGGCAAGAGAATCACTTAAGCCCAAGAATTGGAGTTTGCTGTGAGCTGTGACGCCACAGCACTCTACCGAGGGTGACAAAGTGAGACTCTGTCTCTAAAAAAAAAAAGGTTTTAAATTTGAAAACATTTTTGATTATAACTAAACTATGAACGTAATATAATGATTGTGTGTTGTGTATTTGTAACAAAATCAGGTTCCTACTGTACACGTTTCCCCTTTAACACACAGACATCCTTTTAAATCCATACATCGAGCTCCTTCTTTTTAATAGCTACATGGTATCTCTTCTTGTAAAGGTACCAAACTTCATTCAACTCCCCCCTTTTAGATGGGATGTACACTGTCAATTTCAGTAAGTACACGGGGACTGCTTTCCAAAAAGGTTAGTTTGCACCCTTTATCAAGTTCATATGAGATCTGCTTTGCAGCACTAGCTCTAACCCCATCTGTAATACTCCTGGGACAATGAACAACTCATTTAATATTTCAGAACCCAATAAATAATTAATTATCTCCAGGTCCCATTTAACTCTAAAATCCATTATTGTTTAATTCATTATTAAATATTGTAAATTATTGTCATTTTAAGTACTAATGAACGTCAAATTATATCCTTTTTTTTCTTGAAACAGAGTTTCACTATGTCACCCTGGGTAGAGTGCCATGGCGTCACAGCTCACACCAACCTGGAACTCTTAAGCTTAAGCAATTCTCTTGCCTCAGCCTCCCAAGTAGCTGGGACTATAGGCACCTGCCACAACGCCTGGCTATTTTTTGGTTGTAGTTGTCATTGATGTTTGGCAGGCCCAGTCTGGATTCGAACCCGCCAACTCCAGTGTATGTGGCTGGCGCTCTAGCTGCTGAGTTATAGGCACCGAGCCATAGGAACTGATCTGTCAAATCATATCTTAAAAGTGTTTCCTTTTAGTGAATATTTATCATAGAAATTCACTCCAGCAAAGTAGAAACAGTATGTTATTTATTTATTTATTTATGTTTTATTTTTAGAGACAGAGTCTCACTTTGTCACCCCTAGTAGAGTGCCATGGTATCATTAGCTCGCAGCGACCTAAGACTCTTGGGCTCAAGTGATTCTCTTGTCTCAGACTCCTGAGTAGCTGGGAATACAGGCACCAGCCACAACACCTGCCAATTTTTAGACAGAGCTCAGAGTGGTCTCCAACATGTGAGCTTAGGTGACCCACCCACCATGGCCTCCCAGAGTGCTGGTATTATAGGCGCAGGCACGAGCAACCACGCCCGGTCCCTCAGTATGTTATTTCAATGAATCCAATATACTATAGTACTTTGATTCCAATTTTGGAATTTTGGAATTTTTGAATACTCTGTAAAACAACTAAGCTTTTAAAAATGAATAAAGAAAATCAGACTAAAATACATTACACATCAAATCAGTAGCTTTCTTAAGCAATTTAACTATGATTTCATACTGAACAAAACTATTAGTTCCCTATTAGATTTTATATATACAATTGAGAAGCTGCTTCAATAATATATCAAGACTAATGTCAAAACTTCCGTAAGTCAGAAAACAATTAGAAAATTAGAATTTTTGTTTCCATTACACTATAGCCTCTAGAGTAAATCCTTTTAGGATACATGTATTATGTTACATTTGCTGTCTGAGTAAACATTTAGAAACATATGTGTTCCCAACTAACACAAAGGATAAAAGGGACAAAACTGAGAACTTAGTTTACCTTTAATGTCCTCTAAGACACCTTCCGGTACTGAACCTAAAACAAAAATTTTATTTAGAATTAAAGAACTCCAATAATGATTAAAAGCAGCTTATTAAACTGGATTCACATTTTCATAGCCCATTTCAGTAAGTTTTTTTTTTTTTTTTTTTTTTTTTTATGGAGACAAGAGTCTCACTTTGTCACCCTCGGTAGAGTGCTGTGGCATCATAGCTCACAGCAATCTCTAGCTCTGGGCTTAGGCAATTCTCTTGCCTCAGCCTCCCAAGTAGCTGGGACTACAGGCACCCGCCACAACTCCTAGCTATTTTTTTGTTTTGTAGTGTGGCTGGAGCCAGGTTTGAACCCGCCACCCTCGGTATATGGGGCCAGCGCCCTACCCACTGCGCCACAGGTGCTGCCCCATTTCAGTAAGATTTTAAAAAATATAACCACCATATGGCTTGGTGCCCATAGATCAGTGAGTAGGGCGCCAGCCACATACACCAAAGCTGGTGGATTTGAGTGGGCCTGGGCCTACTAAACCACAATGACAACTACAACAATAAAATAGCCAGGCATTGTGGCGGGTGCCTATGCTCCCAGCTACTTGGGAGGCTGAGGCAAGAGAATCGCTTAAGCCCAAGAGTTTGAGGTTGCTGTTAGCTGTGACACCACAGCACTCTACCAAAGGCAACATAGTGAGACTCTGTCTCAAAAAAATAAAAAATAAAAAAATAAAAATATAACTGTCATAATTTTCCTAAAGCCTAACAGAAACATTTACTTTGCTTTTAGGGAAGAAATTTCATCATTCCTAGTCAAGACAAAGCATAGAAGCTGAAGTAAAAAAAGTGAAGTTCCAAGTTTGCTTGTGGGTCCTGTGATAATATTGAGAGCTGTCAGCAGTATGCTAACCTAATTAACAAGAATCACACACACTCTTTTAATCTTGTATAAGATTAATCTTTTAATCTTTCTTCAAAGTAAAAGTGACATTAAAACAAACCTGAGTGAGAGGGTACCTATTTTAAGAAACCTTTGTAAATCAGAGAGCTCTTGGAAACGCCTGTTTGCATGTTAACCTCTTTCATCTGATTTTATGGCCACGCCTCTCATTTCTGAGTGAGAAACAAAGTTTTCGTAACGAAATTTAAAGTCTTCTAAACCATGAATTTTTTTTTTTCAGACAGTTTCACTGTGTTGCTCCAGGCTAGAATGGCATGCATCATCATAGCTCACAGCAACCTCACTTGGGCTCAAATGATCCTTCTGCCTCAGCCTCCCAAGTAGGTGCAACTACAGGCCCTGCCAGGACACCCAGCTAGTTTTTCTATTTTTAGTAGAGACCGGTTCTTGCTCTTACTCAGGCTAGTCTTGAACTCCTGTAATTCTAGTGCTCTGGAAGGCCAAGGCAGGAGGGTGCCGTAAGGTTGGAGTTCAAAACTAGCCTGACCAAGATCAGGATGATGTCACTACCGAAAATAGTAAAAGTAGCCGGGCGTTGTGGCAAGAGCCTGTAGTCCCAGCTACTTGGGAGGCTGAGGCAGGAGGATCACTTGAACCCAGGAGTCTGAGGTTGCTGTTGAGCTAGCTGACTCCATGGCATTATACTCAGGGTGATAGAGCAAGACTCTGTCTCAAAAAAGGAAAGAAAAGACAGTGGTGATAGAGCAAGACTCTGTATCAAAAAAAGAAGAGAGAGTGGAACACGCTCTTAAAAAGGAACTCACCCATCACTGAGGGAAGGCTCTGCTCTTTAGCAGCACTGGTGTCCACAGTGCATTGTTCCAATAGTTGAGTTTCCAGTTCCCTGAATTAAAAAAAGTTACTGTAATTAAAATATTACAACTAATATCCTTTTCTTATTTAATAGTTTTACTACATAATAATGTTTTAAATAAAAATGATTTTATTCTTAAAAGATACTCAAAACTAATAGAAAGTAGAATTTATGAATAAAATTAAATGTCCAAATCACAAGACCTCTAGTGATCATTCATCAATAAACTGAAAAGCATCCGGGAAACTTACTTGTGAATAGCTTTTCCTCCCAAGGGGAGTGCTCCCCAACAATTCAGTACTGGGATTCCCTCATATATCTGTCAAGCAGTCAAGGACATTACTATATTAGGAGACAAAACATGATGTCCTCGGTATTTTCTCCACTGTCTGCAGTACTGTTGTAAATCAGCTTTGGCAAAAAATTCTTATTTTTAAAAGAGTTACAAAAAAATCCAAGAGACAGTCTTTTTTCATGTTCTTCACCAACAAAAATAAGATACAAATACATCCATGTGCACACACGCTTCAGTCGGCTGAGGCATCCAGTGAAGCAGCCATCAGCCACACGTGGCTACTGAGCACCTGGCCTGGCTCTTCCAAACTGAGACGTGCTGTAAGGGGTGAGCAACGCACCAAACTCAGACTTGAATATAGAAAACCTGTAAAATAGGGCAGTGCTGTGGCTCAAGGAGTAGGGCACTGGCCCCATATGCCGGGGGTGGGTTCAAGCCTGGCCCCAGCCAAAAATTGCAAAAAAAAAAAAAAAAAACCCCACAAAATACCTCAGTATAATTTCTGTATTAACTGTAGAGTATATTGAATATATATTTTTTTGAGACAGAGTCTCACTATGTCACCCTGGGTATAGTGCTATGGTGTCACAGCTCACAGCTACCTCAAACTCTTGGGCTTAAGAGATTCTCTTGCCTCAGCCTCCCAAGTAGCTGGGACTACAGGCGTCCGCCACAGCACCTGGCTATTTTTGTTGTTGTTGTTGCAGTTGTCACTGTTATTTTAGCTGGCCGGGGCTGGGTTTCAACCCTCCAGTCTCGGCGTATGTGGCCGGTGCCCTAGCCACTGAGCTACAGGCACCTCCCTATATGGAGTATTTTTAATATATTGGGTTAAACAAATATATGAATCATCTCAGCTCTTTTATTTGTAGTTTTAAAAATATGGCTTTTAAGATTAGCTGGGCATGATGGTTTGGGCCTGTAGTCACAGCTACTCAGGAGGCTGAGGCAGGAGGAGTGCTTGACCACAGGAGTTGGAGGTTACTGTGAGCTAGGCTGATGCCACTGCACACTAGCCTGGTAACAGAGGAAAACCTTATTTCTAAATTAATTAATTAATTCAAAAATGTAGCTCTTTAGAAAACTTTCTCACTCTGTTGCCCAGGGTAGAGTCACCATAGCACACCATGACACCCCACTGGCTAGTTTTTATATTTTCAGTACAGATGGGGTCTTGCTCTTGCTCAGGCTGGTCATGAAC
The DNA here is from genome assembly GCA_963574655.1 of Perodicticus potto. NCBI lineage: Eukaryota > Metazoa > Chordata > Mammalia > Primates > Lorisidae > Perodicticus > Perodicticus potto. Next base: position 16,310 of record CAUYRH010120833.1, on the reverse strand, counting down.
TCCTGAACTCAAGTGAGCCTACCACTTTGGGGTCCCAGAGTGCTAGATTACAGGTGTAAGCCACCATGCTGGGCCAAAAATTTTAAATTGCATATATGGGCACATTATATTTCTACTGGACAGAGCTAAGAGGATACTGGACAATATTGTATGGTGGGTTTGATACCTAACTTTATATACTGTTTTGATTCGTGTTCTTTAAGTACAATATTTAGAGAAAGGGAAAAAAGTACATTGGTATGAGTATCACTCTGGATACAGACATGGGTTTATATCCTGCTATATGTTTATATAAACTTAACTACTTATCCCAATTTTCAACTCTCTCATTTATGTAATAAGAAAAATAACACTTATGTTGGCAGGGTTGTTGTAAAAAATAATCACAAAGTACTCTATATATAAAACACTACTGCTTGACTTACTTCCTTAAGAGCTAATGATTTTTTTATTCCCTTCCCACGATAATTGCTTCTGATAAATATACATGAAGATCTAAAAACTGGAAGTCTTACATTCATGTACTTCAACCTCCTTTTCAAACCTTAAAGGTTTATAATGAAACGAAATGTACCAATTTATATAGTCAGTAATTCCATTTTGGGAACTTGTAAGTATGTTCTTCTCTATGGCAAATGATACAGAAACAACAGCACTTACTGGACAAGTTACTATGTGCCAGGTCCTGTGCTAAACAGTTTACAGACATTACTTCAATCAACCCACACAACTCTCCTAGCAGATGTAAATATTATAATCCTCATTTTATACATAGAGAAATGGAGGCCCAAATAGATTAAGTTACCTGATCAACACCACGCAAACAGTAAAAAGCATAGTTGAGATTTGCACTTATTGTACAGTTAATTCCAATACCCAAGCTGATAAACCTTATGGTACTTCCATGACAGCTTCTGGAAAGAAAAAAAAACCATTCACAGCTTGGCGCCTGTAGCACAGTAGTCACAGTGCTGGCCACATACACCCAGGCTGGCGGGTTCAAACCCAGCCCAGGTGAGCTAAACAATGACAACTGCAACAACAAAAGAAAAAATAGCCGGGCATTGTGGCAGGCACCTGTAGTCCCAGCTACTTGGGAGGCTGAGGCAAGAGAATCCCTAAGCCTAAGAGATTGAGGTTGCTGTGAGCTGTGATGCCATGGCACTCTAGCGAGGGTGACATAGTGAGGCTCTGTCTCAAGAAAAAAAAAAAAGCATTCACTTTTCTACAGCAAGCTCTTCAGCTATTTGAAGGATAATTTCTTGTTGCTATTAAGTTTTTTTTTTCTTTTTCTTTGTTTCTTTCTTTTTGTTTTTTTGCAGTTCAGCCGGGGCTGGGTTTGAACCTGCCACCTCCGGCATATGGGGATTGTGCCCTACTCCTTTGAGCCACAGGCGCTGCCCAAGTTTTTATTTTTCTTAATTGAACTTTCTCATTTCAGTTTCTCCAATTACTGTTCATATGATTTTTTTCTTAAAACCTGACTGTCCTAGTCAACTTCTTGACACATCCTAATTAGCTACATTCCTTTTGCAAACTTAATATTCAGAAGGTCTACTCCTGGAGTATATACTAGGACCCAAATCATAACCTTTTATCTTCTATAAAAAGTAAACTTGGCTCGGCGCCTGTGGCTCAACAGGCTAAGGCGCCAGCCACGTACACCTGAGCTGGCAGGTTCAAATCCAACCCGGGCCCGCCAAACAACAATGACGGCTGCAACCAAAAAATGGCCGGGCGTTGTGGCGGGTGCCTGTAGTCCCAGCTACTTGGGAGGCAGAGGTAGGAGACTCGCTTGAGCCCTGAAGTTGGAGGTTGCTGTGAGCTGTGATGCCACTGCACTCTATCCAGGGTGACAGCTTGAGGCTCTGTCTCAAAAAAAAAAAAAAAAAAAAGTAAACTTAAGTCTTATAATCATGTGAACTTTTTTCCAACATGGTAATTCGTATTTGTATGTGGCAACTCAAAATAGTTCAAAGCAATAAAAATCATTTGTAGTAAGTCTAATTATTTTAAAGTAAAGTAAAAACTGCAAAATTGGGTGATTGACCAAAAAGATACAGGTAACACTAGGCTTTCCCTATATCCACAATCCAGGACCATGGCAGAGTTAATTCCAAGGGTCAGAAGAGCCATTAGATGACTAGGAGCAAGCAAGACTGAAGGAACCTGGAAAACAGCAACACAAAAACAACAAAACCACAATAAGTCTCAATATCTGAAGGTATTTGCTGCATATTAAAATATATTTGAAAAAATTCACAGAAAAGTTGTATTAAATTATCATACTTATTCAACCCTTTTATGGCACTAAATTTCTTTTTTTTTTTTTTTTTTTTCAGACAGGGCCTTAAGCTATCACCCTCGGTAGAGAGCCATGGTGTCACAGCTCACAGCAACGTCAAACTCTTGGGCTTAAGCGATTCTCTTCTCTCAGTCTCCCAAGTAGTTGGGGACTACAGGCACCTGCCATAACGCTTGCCTATTTTTTGTTTGGCAGGCCCAGGCTGGATTCCAACCCGACAGCTCTAGTGTATGTGGCTGGCGCCCTAACCACTTAGCTACAGGTGCCAAGCCTATGGCACTAAATTAAGAAGTAGTTTGTTGATTAATTCATATAAGTCATAATCTATAATCAGATTACTCAATAATCAAAATATACTGTAATAAAAATACTTTAAGCTGTTTTATTCCAAAAAGACAATTTGAAGCATTTTTATTCATTGTTATTCTATCTCTTTTAGAAGGGAACACTGAAATGGATAAAAGAGGCTCAAAGAAATCAATTCAGAGGAAGATGGTAAATTTAAAAAATAGATGACCAAGTGGGTTTTATCCCAGGGTCTCAAGGCTGGTTCAATATACGTAATTCTATAAATATAATTCATCACATAAACAAATTAAAAAATGAAGACCATATGATTCTCTCAATTGATGCAGAAAAAGCTTTTGATAATATCTAGCATCCTTCATGATCAGAATACTTAAGAAAATTGGTGTAGAAGGGACATTTCCTAAACTAATAGAGGCCATCTACAGCAAACCCATAGCCAGTATCGTATTGAATGAAGTTAAATTGAAATCATTTCCATTCAGATCAGGAACCATGCAAGTTTGCCTATTGTCTCCACTGCTTTTTAACATTGTAATGGAAGTCTTAGCCATCGCAATTAGGCAAGAAAAAGCAATCAAGGGTATCCACATAGGGTCAGAGGAGATCAAACTTTCACTGTCAGCAGATGATATGACTGTACAGCTGGAAAACACAAAGGATTCTACTACAAAACTCTTGGAAGTGATCAAGGAATACAGCAGTGTATCAGGTTACAAATTCAACACTCATAAATCTGTAACCTTTATATATACCAATAGTAGTCAAGCTGAAAAAACAGTCAAGGACTCTGTTCTGTTCACAGTAGTGTCAAAGAAGATGAAATGTTTGGGAGTTTACCTAACAAAAGAAATTCTATCTTGTTTTTGGATGTAGCTAAAGTTGATTCTCCTCTTTTATAATAGGCATCTGTGCTCTAGAAAGACACATGAATATTGAATTAGCAAATTCTGAGCCATAGTTCCTGGGGGAAATACCTGTGCAGGGTTCAGTTTCTGTGAATCTTTGTTAACCACATTCTTATCAACCAATTATAATACATAACCTTTTAGAATATTGTTTTCTGTTTAAAGACACTTAATTTAATGTATATTGTTAACTAATTAGCATTAAATTTATAACCAACAGCAGCATAACTTGAATAAAGCTAATCTAACACAAACATATTTTCCACAGGGCCCATCACAAGTTTCTCACAATTAGGAACACACTAGAAAGCTCTTCAGCATTATGCTTGAGGACTTCAAAATAGTGAAGTCTCCCCCAAAATGAGAGAAGTATGGCACTATATCCTAAAAAAAAGAGAGACATTTGTTGAGTAGGTGGAACATGATGGCGGAATAGAACTTTTCTTTAATTGTCCTCAAACAAGAACATCAAACTATCCTCATGGGTGTTTTCCCATGAGGATAGGAATAACTATCCTTATGGGAAAACACCTTCTCAAGAGCTAAAAAAACCATAAGAGTGAGCATAGCAACTGATTTTAGCATAATAAGGCACATTAAAGAGCATAGGCAGGACACTGTCATGATACCTGTACTATCTTTCCTTCAACCCCAGGCAACACAGCTTGGAGAGAGAATCTCTCTATTTAGGGGAAGAAACAAGACTTGCCTTGCCACAGTAAAACATGTCAGCAGGCCGAGCCCATAGCCTTTGATTCCAGACTGAGATCCAAGATGTAGCTCCTAGACCTTCCCTGGTACAGAAGGGAATCCATTGTTGGAGAAAAACGACCTCTAGTCCTGGCTCACCTCATTACTGCCTGACTAGTTCCAGGGTTTAGTGACCATAGTCTTTTGGTGAGTCCTGGGGTGGTACAAGTCTGGGAGATTGTCGAGTTCTGTTGTGATCCAACATAGTGTTGTAAACATCCTCTCCCCACTGTGCCCCCAACTCCAGGTACCACAGCATAGAGCTTCTTGCTTGGGAGAAGGAGAGGGAAATGAATGAGGGCCTTTTGCCTAGGAACATGGAGAACTCTCCCTATCTTCCCCAAATCTAATCTAATAGGGATATTAGATTATATAAGAGAATCCCAGAAAATTTAGGGGTAGGGTGGCCTCTACAGCTAAAACAGCTCCAGTGACCATAGGCTTAGAGCTTAGGGAGCACAACAGTAAATCCCCTTTGAATTCCTGGAATGTTGTCTGAAGAAGGATGAATGTAAACAAGACCAATGCAAACACATAGAATAAACACCTAATTTTTCAATGCCCAGACAATGATGTACATCCACAAGTATCAAGAACATTCATAGAAATGGAAATACTATGTTACAAAATGACTAAAACCAACCCTGGAGTGATAGAAATGTGTTACCTCTCAGATAGGTATACTAAAATGGCTCTTCTGAGGAAGCTCAATAAATTTCAAGAAAACCCAGAGAAACAACTTAGAAATTTATCAGAGAAATTTAACAGAGAGATTGAAATTATTAAAGAAATCAAACAGAAATCTTACAGGTGAAAATGCAATGGACATATTGAAAAATGCATTAGAGGGTCTCAGTACAAGAATTGATCTAGAAGAAGAAAGAATTAGGAAGCTCAACACAGACTATTTGAAAATACACAAACAAGAAAAAAGAAAAAAATTTAAAGAAACAATGAACACTTACAAGATTTATGATATAGCATCAAAAGGGAAAATTTAAGAGTTGTTGGTTTTTAAGATGCTTTAGAGACAGCAAAAGGGTAGAAAATTTATTCAAAAAATAACAGAAATCTTTCAAAATCCCTAGGATAAATAATTTGTTAGGCCACAAAACAAGTTTTAACCAAATTTTTAAAATGTCAAAATCATATTAAGTATTACTTCGGACCACAATAGACTAAAGCTACAGGAAGAATTTTGGAAACTGTACAAATATATGAAAATCAAACAACATGCTTATAGACAACCAATAAATCAATGAATATGTCAAAAAGGAAATTATAAAAATCCTTGATACAGGTAAATGGCCACACAACACACCATAATCTACGGAAGGTTGGGGACATTTACATTGATGAACACCTGCCTTAAAAAAGTACAAAGATCTCGAAAATTGTCCCTCAAGGAACTAGAAAAATAAGAATTTTTTAAAAACTAAAATAAATAGAATGAAAGAAACAGTAAAGATCATAGAAGAAATAAAAAAGAAGGTAAAAATATAAATATCCATGAAATAAAGAGATTTTTTTAAAAGATAAATAAAATCAACAAACTTTTACCATGACTAAGAAAAAAAGAAATTTCAAATAAATAAAATCAAAAGGAAAAATTTATGTCTAATGCCACAGAAATACAAAGGATCATTTAGACACTACTGTTGACAACTATATGCCAACAGATTGGAAAACGTAGACAAAACGGATACATTCAAGCAGCACCTGTGGCTTAGTGGGTAGGGCACTAGCCTCATATACTGAGGGTGGTGAGTTTGAGCCCAGATCCAGCCAAACTGCAACAAAAAAATAGCCGGGCATTGTGGTGGGCACCTGTAATCCCAGCTACTTGGGAGGCTGAGGCAAGAGAATCTTCTAAGCCCAGGAGTTGGAGGTTGCTGTGAGCTGTGATGCCACAGAACTCTACTGAGGGTGATAAAGTGAGACTCCGTCTCTAAAAATAAAAATAAAAAATAGAAACAGATACATTCTTGGGTGTATGTTAATGCAACTTACCAATATTGAATCATGAAGAAGCAGAAACTGTAAACAGACCAATAACAGGTAAGAAGATAAAAGAGTAGTACAGAGTCTCCCATCAAAGAAAAGCCAAAGATATGTTGGCTTCACCACTAAATTCTACCAAACATTGAAAGATGAACTAACACCAATTTTAAATCAGACTATTTCAAAAAATTGAAGAGTTCAAAATCTTTCCTAACTCATTTAGGAGGGCAATGTTTCTTGGATACCAAAAGTATACAAGGCTAAAACAAAAAGAAAAAACTACAGGTATTATCTCTGATGAAAAATGCCCAATAAAATACTAGTGAACTGAATTGAAGAACATATTAAAAAGGTAATTCACCATAATCAAGTGGGATTTGTCCCAGGAACGCAAGGATAGCTCAACATATACTAATCGATAAATATGATATATCATATTAACAGAATCAAAGACAAAAATTATAAGATCATTTCAGTAGATTCTAAAAAAGTATTCACTAAAACTTACCATTCCTTGATGTAAACTCTCAACAAATTGGTCATAGAAGGAATATACCTCAACACAGTAAAGTCCATATATGACAACCCATGCTAAGATTATAGAGAACTGGGGGAAAAATTGAAAGCTTTCCTCTAAGATCTGGAACAAGACCACAATGACCACTTCCATCATGTTTATTCAACACAGTAAAGGAAGTTCTAGCCAGAGCCCTTAAACAAGAGAAAGAAATAAAGGTCATCCAAATTAGAAAAAAGTCAAATAAATTTTCCCTGTTTGCAAGTGACATGGTTAGATAAAACATTAAAGACTCCACCAAAAGAATGTTAGAACTAATGAATTTAATAAATTAGCAAAGTACAAAATCAACAAATGTAAATCAGTAGCATTTCTATAGCAAACTTCCTGAATAAAGAAATTAAGAAAGAAACTTTATATACAACAGTTATAAAAATAATAAAATACTGAGGAAAAAACTTAACCAAAAAAGTAAAAGATCTCCACACCAAAAACTATAAAGCACTGATGAAAGAAATTGAAGATGGCACAAATAAATGGAAAGATATCCTGTGTTCACAACTGGAAGAATTAATATTGTTAAAATGTCTAGATTACCTAAAGCAATGTATAGATTCAATGTAATCTCTATCAACATATCAGTATTATTCTTCAAAGACATAGAACAATAATCGTAAGGTTCCTATGGAAATGCAAAAAGACCCAAGATAGCCTAAGTAATCTTTAGCAACAATAACAAATGTAGAGATATTACATTATCTGAATTAAAAATATATTTCAATGCTATTATAACAACATTTTTGAATCATACTAACATTAACAAATAAATTTAATGATGATTTGAAGAGACTATAACCTATCCCAACTTCTGCACCCCCACATTCTTATTCAATGCGTGTACACACACATACCCCTGTATGTATATACATACACATATCATATATTATACTCAAACAAAATAATCCTAGGACATATGAGCAAACCTAGTATTCCCGGAAGGATAGGTTTAATAATAAGAAAAGTGGTTGCTGAAAATTTGTGTGACTGCTACGGCCAAATACAATACTTTTTGGAATGAACTCTGTATTTGCAGAATGGAAAGATTAAAAATTACAAGTTTATGTCCAAATCTACTGACTATGAGCATCCTGAAAGTTGCATGGCTACTATTAGCCAATTCACTGACATTATACTGAACTCCTCTTGCTGTTCTTTTTCTTCTCACAGACACATTTGGTTTGATGAATTAAAATGGGCCAAAGGAGGTAAAGTGAATACATGCAGGATCTATCATATAGTAAACACACAACACGTACTCGGTATTTCTATCATCACTTGCTTTGACAAAAAGTGTTTCATATGAGTGTTGTATCAAAGCTGATCGTTGGGCCTTGGGTATTGTAGTAAGAAGCTAGAATTTCTACAGCATGCTACACATTTTATTCGTAAATTAAACCATCTACATTCTCAGTGGCTTCATTGAAGTACACGAACTTTTAGAAGATAGAGTAAACTATCAGAGATAGTGCAGGCATGTTTAGAAGCTGCCATTCTTTGACATTCAAATACACTAGCATAAATAATATTTGTTTGACTAACCGCTAAGAATATGCAAACCACCTTTACATTTATCAACAATACAGACTAATTTGCTCTATCAAGGCCAAAAGCATCCATCAATTTGAAGGGAGGTACAGTGAAACATTTGATCAAATCATTGATTCTTTTTATGTATACAACACATATACAAGCTAAAATTTGCACTTTTTAATTTGGTCATTACATGTTGGAAACTTAGGAAGCTTATTTTCTGTCTGTCTTCTTTAGCCAGATGTCTCTACTTATCTCTGTGTGCAATCCCAGTCAACAGACATTCTGAGACTAATTTATGCTTCTGAAAAATGTGAATAAAATGCCTTGCCTCAAATACAAGCTTCCGAGTTATGCTATTGGGGGTGTTGTGTACTAATTGCCTTGAATTATTGCCAAGTCATAAGTGGATAAATGTCAATATACAAAAAGATGTGAAATGTGATGAGTTATTTTTAAGCTATCAGATTCATAAAAGAAAATCCAAATGGTTTGTATTCAGTGTTGTTAGGGTATTTAAAAGAAATGACCTCTTGTACCGACTATTTCCCCTTCACTGCTAGGCTGGCTAGGTACCTGTGTGTGGGTGTGTCTTTTTAGTGTGAAGTAGTAATGATTTCAGATATCACCTGCAAAATTCTATCATTGACTCATGTTTTCTGAGAACTGCCATTATTTAAGTAACAATTGTCAAGGAGAATGGAATTGTGGTAATTGGATTAAATAAATCAGAGTATTCACGGAACTGAGGTCAATCCCATCCAAATTGCATGGCGTCTAAAAGTTTGGTTGAAATGGATGTCAGGGAATCAACCATACTGGTAGTGGATTGTGTTTTGAGGTTTTCGCATCTCTTTCTTTCTGAGTGGATCCTACTGGGCCTATCCCTATGGGAACATTGGGCAGCTAAGTGTAGATGTAACCAAATCCCCTACCACCGTTAAAAGATTCCATTTGGAATCCCTGCTTAGGTAATCAAAATTCCTTCCCTCAAATTGGGAATTAAGGTAAAAGACCCTACTGTCCTCCTGGATGCTTTCTTTCTTTTTTTTTTTTTTTTTTTCTTATAAGAGCCATAAGCTTTCCTAAAGTTTATTCAGTAGTTTATCATTTGATTTAGTTACAATGAATGATTTGCTTTTTTTTTTTTTTATTGAATCATATCTGTGTACAATAATTCAGTCATGGGGTACAGTGTATGGACTTCAGATACAATGAGAGATATTTTCATCAACCTGATTGCGATAACATTCAAGAGACTTTCTCATTACTTTGTGAGAACAATTTTGATCGTATTTAGAAGTTTTCTCCTAACCCTTCAAATATGTACTTGTTTTAAATAGCAAGGTTTACAAACAAACACAAAGTTTCAAAAGCAATGATAATTAAGGGTCGCAGTTTGGGGAAAAACAAAGCAGCAATTTGCCAAATTTTGCTGTAGAATTTGTTTTCATTTATGGTTAAACATCTGAACTTAACTCTTGGCTACGTACTGAAAACTGGGACCAGTTAACTTATCATTTATTTATCTAGGAACTTTTGCCTCTTGCATTCTTTAGTACATACAGAATTTAAAAATCTCTGAGTTACCTTGAGTTGAATACTATATTTAGGGAGAATGACCGTTGTACCTGTTCTCCTAGAATAATTACCGACGTGGCCTTTTACTTTCAAAAACATCCTGTTTTGGATGATAAATTACGTGTTCACCCTAATTACTGGGTCCATTAGAGTTGTTTTCTTACTTTCTGGAATATACTTCCTTTCCTTATCTCTGTGGCAATAGGTCATTCACCCTCTAGATATGCTAAAATATCGCCTTTTTGGTGCAACCTTCACTGATACCTGCCCTTCCCACCCCAAATTAGACTTTCTTTCCTCCAGAACAGTGGTTCTCAACCTGTGGATCGCGACCCCTTTGTAACAATGAAAATACATCCTGCATGTTTACATTACATTACGATTTGTAAAATTACAGTTATGAAGGAACAACGAAAATTATTTGATGGTTGGGGGTCACCACAACATGAGGAACTGTATTAAAGGGTCGTGGCCTTAGGAGGCATTAGGAAGGTTGAGAACCATTGCTCCAGAACTCCCTAAAGCTCGGTCATCCTTCACTTGCATTTACAACATAGCTCTCCAACTACTTCCACCTCTAGGCAGTCCCCAAATAATCACCCCAGTAGTATGCTATAGTTTATTATCAATCTTTGAACACTTCAAACCTAGCCAGGTGCTTGGTACATGACAGCTGCTTAATATAGTGATTTAAAGACTTTTTCTGGATGACATGTTTTTCAGACTCCTACTATATACCCCCGTTCAAGATGGAGCTACAAGGTTGAATCTCGGTGGAAATTCTGCTATTCTCCATACTAGGTAATCCTAGAAACAACTCCATGTTCTCAGAATTCACAGTTTGAAAGCCACTGATGTTTGGCAGGTGAAAGATGATGTGTTTGATGAATGAATGGGCACATACAGTAAACCCTCAAATAATATCCACTATGCTAATACTGCCATCCTTCAACTTGCTTACTTGAAAACCACCTACCTCAGTTCAAATCTCATTTATTCCATCAACCTTTCTTGCTGTCTCAAATTTCTCCTGAACTATGACATACTATATATTTCTTTGGTTTTTACATGATAACATATGTCAGTTTTTGGCCTAAAGTTTTTAAATATCAAATTTGAATAGAAGCAAGATATTTATAAAATATATGTAAATTTTAAAGAATCATGAGGCAATGAAGATCTGTGTCTAAGCAAAGGAATGTTTTAAATGTTGAAGTTTGCTGTGACCACTTAGATTACAATTATTCCCCTCCCCATTATGAATTATAATCTTTAATTTTTAGCTTTCTCATTCCTGTGATTTTCCATCATGGGTACCCTTGAAGGAGCTTAGGATGTGTAACCCCCAAATGCGCTGCTGTGGCATGCTATGTCGAGTTACACGCATTTGGAACACAGCAGGGGCAAGGAGATCACTCTGACCTTCATTCCGTTTCTAAAAACCAGGAAACAAAATTCTCATGTAAAAGACACGCCTTCTATTCTGGAAGGAGAGTAACATTCTTATTACCAAGGACAAGAAGTTGAGACAGAGAAAATTCTGTATAGACCTTGTTAAAATATTTTCTTCTGGGCTCACCACATAATTTAGTTACTTGTCCTCAATTTATTACTCTTAGTCCAATTCAGTATATGAGGGTTCAGCAATAATCACATCTATAAGCCTTCATTTCCTTGTGAAGGCTCCCTTGACATGTAAAACAATATATGTAATGTATATTAAATATATAGATGCTTTTTTCTTCTTTTGGTCTGTTTTTATGTCAAATTTAATTATCAGGCCCAGCTGAAAAATCCCAACAGAATAAAGCTTTGCCTCCTCTACATTTGAACAGTCACTCCATCTCACCTGCTTTTGAGCCATATAAATAAGAATTAAAGACTAAGGATTTTGCTGACTTGCTTTGTTTCCTCCCACCTATGTGCCTATGATTCGTCCATGCAGTTGCAGCTATAATTCATTCATTTTTATTACTTCCTGGAGTATGAAGATACCAGGCTGTTTATTTTCAAATGTTCTGTGAACACACTTATACATTCTGGAACATAAGGATGTGCATCTTTAGCTGTACTAGAGAGTGCCTGTTTAATCGCCATGGCTTTCACTAATTTACATTCCAAGCAGAAACCCTCAAGGGTTCCATTTGCTCCACATCTTTACCAACATATTTTCAGTCTTTTACATTTCTGTCCTTCTGGCAGATTTGAAAAAGTATGTTACTTTCATTTTAATTGTGTATTTCTGTTCACCAGTGAGGTTGGTAATCTTTTTGTGTGTTTACTGGACATTTGTTTTTCATTTTTGTAGAAGTATGTGCTCATGTGTTTTGCTATTGTTTCCACTGGGTTACTAATTTTTTATACTTTGATTTGAGGGAATTCTTTAAACATTTTAGATATTTAAAGAATTGCCTTCAGGGTGGCACCTGTGGCTCAGTGAGTAGGACACCGGCCCCATATACCGAGGGTGGCGGGTTCAAACCTGGCCCCAGCCAAACTGCAACAACAAAATAGCCAGGCATTGTGGTGAGTGCCTGTAGTCCCAGCTACTCGGGAGGCTGAGGCAAGAGAATCGCCTAAGCCTGAAGAGCTGGAGGTTGCTGTGAGCTGTGATGCCACAGCACTGTACCAAGGGTGACAAAGACTCTGTCTCTAGAAAAAAAAAAAAAGAATTGCCTTTACCAAAGACAACTATATTAAAAATATCCTTTCCCAGTTTGTTGCTTGTAATTTTGCTTATCTTTGCATATTCTGCTGATCAGTTCTTTTTTTTTTTTTTTTTTTTTAATTTTGCTCTCAATTTCAGCTGGCTTTCACTCACTCTTCTTAGTTTGAAGTTGTTTTTTTTTTTTAATTTCTTTTTTTTCCTTTCTTCCCAGTGATTCTCTTGCCCTTTGCCTCCCAAGTAGCTGGGATTACAGGCACCCGCCACAAAGCCTGGCTTTTTTTTTTTTGTAGAGATGGGGTGTTACTCTGGCTCACTCAGACTCATGCTGGTCTCAAACCTCAGAGCTCAGGAAATCCACCCACCTCGGCCTCCCACAGCGCTGGGACTACAGGTGTGAACCACCATGCTCGGCCTGCTGATCAGTTCTTAATAAAGTTAAATATTTTATGATTTGTACTTTTTCTGCCATATGTAAGAAATCTCCTACAAAGTCAAAAATGTGTATTTGTATTTTCCTTTAAAAGTGTTATAAATTTCCCATTTAGGTCTTCTACCCACCTGGAAATGACTTTTTGTATATGCTGTGAGGTAGGGGTCCAATTTGTTTTATCTTTTCAGCCATAATGTATTGTCAATCATACCACCTCTTTTCAGTTTATTTCTGCTATTGTCATGAATTTTAACTTTTCTTTATTTTTATTTTGTTTAGTGCAATCAATTTTATGTGGAATTACTAATGTTTACTTATAATTTGTTCTTATAGTTCAGATCTTCTGTCTGGGGTCATTTTTATTCTGCTTTTTAGAATCAAAATGTATGCCTTTTAGAATTTCCTTTAGTTTCAACATTGTGTGCTACCTCATAAAAAATAAAAATAAATACAAAAATAATTTCCTTTAGTGAGGGTCTACTGGAGTCAAACTTCAGTTTATGTCTGCCTGAAAACATATTGGTTTTGTTCTTTTCTATAAAAAATATTTCTGTTATCTATAAATTTGACAGTTAATTTCTCTCAGCACATTGAAGATTTTATCATCTCTCTCTTGCTTTTTTGGTGCTATTGAGAAATCAGCTGCCAGTTGAATCATCATCTCTTTGAAGGTTATCTGTATTACAGCAATGGCTATTTTCATGACGGTCTTTCTAAGCTGGTATTCTGCTATTTCACTGTTCTACATGAGGCTTCGTTTTTATTTGTACCGCTTCAAGTTCATTGGGCTTACTTAATCTGTAGTAAGAGAGAGGGTGTTTTAAATGAGTTTGGAAAATTTTTAGCTTTCCCTTTAAATATTGCCTCTGCCTAATTATCCCTTGCCTTTCTGAAACTCTGATCGGTCACTTGTTCCCTCTCTCAAATGTTTGGCTTCCCTTTGTCTCTGCTGCTATGGGATGATTTCTTCAGACCTATCCTGCAGTTTAACGATTCTCTTTTCAGCTGTATCTCCTCTGCTACTACAACTACTCAAAAAGAGAAAGGGAAGATTTTATGGCCAGCCACTCTCTGCCAACACAGATCTGCTGCAAAGGTTGCATCTAAGAGTCCTCCAAGGAGGGCATCACCCTTCCCAAGGGGCCTCTGGCAAGGGCTACAGGACCCTCTACTCAGAACCGAGGTTTGAAACAGGCAATCTTGTGTGCTTTACAGTCTCTTGTGAAGGCGAGCTTATTTCTTATTCATATTTAAAGGAGGGATATAGCCCTCAGACCCCAGGTTTATTCTGGGAGGTGTTACCATATTATCTTGTTAGTTGAATCTCTTGGGTTGCTTTGTATTGGGACCTTAGTCCTTGTTAGGCTGCCAAAACCAAAATTCAATTCATGTACATAGTTCATCAAGGGAAAACTGCCTTTAAATATTCAGCTTACTTCTCTGGATGCCATACCCACTTACTTTTAAACTTAAATATTTATTTTCATACTAGCTTACTGACATATTTTAAAATGTAGGGGTTTTTTTAATTAAAAATATGTTATTAGGAATAGATAAGGTTTTCAATGAAAGGGTCAATCAGAATATTTAATTCCAAGTACTGTAGATACCAAAGAGGATGGTACTAAATTTTTCAATTTTTGGCCGGGGCCGGGGCCCTTCTCCTTGAGCCACAGGTGCCACCCAGTACTTAATTTTTCATGAAACAATTATCTCCTTAGATTTCTCAGGATATCCTTTGATGCCTTATTATAAGCTATTTATATAATCAGTATTCAATAAATATTTGTTGATTTTAATAATAGAAACTACATGCATGGAAACACATTCTTTTAAACCAACAAACCTGATATGAGGTTTTGGATTCCCTTTAACTTCACAATTGAGCTTCACTTTTTTCTCCTCAGAATCCAAAGGGAACATTACATTACTTGGCTCTTGAATAAAAATCGGGCCATGCAGTGTGTAGTCATCTGAAATGAGAAGAGAAAATGTCCAAAATTAAGAATATCTTCCAGATAAGAACAACAGGAAACATCACCACAATGAAAATAAACTAAAAATGTAAACAAAAACTGGTAATACAAAACAGATTCTCTTTCAGCTTCTGGGTAAAACTTCCCATTGAAGACTCATATTCCATGGATTTTTGTGAATTGAAAATGTGGGTTGGTCTATTTTATATGGATCACTTATTTCACTAACGGATTCCAGACGCAGATGGTTTGATGTTTCTCTCTCCTCCACTTTTTCTTCCATCCATCTTTTAGCCCACCTTCTACTTTGCTCACAGTTTGTGCCTCCTATGTCCCTTTTGTCCTGCTGTCCTTGTGGAAGGCTGTCTAATGTTACAAAGTTAACCCCTTTTCTGCCCTGTAACGGGATAACATAGTCAGAAAACAGGTGATGGGCTCAGCTTCTCTGGCTCAAGCGGCTAAGGCGCCAGCCACGTACACCTGAGCTGGTGGGTTCGAATCCAGCCCAGGCCTGCCAAACAACAATGATGGCTGCAACCAAAAAATGGCCGGGCATTGTGGTGGGTGCCTGTAGTCCCAGCTACTTGGGAGGCGGAGGCAGGAGACTCGCTTGAGCCCAGGAATTGGAGGTTGCTGTGAGCTGTGACACTACAGCACTCTAGTTGGGGTGACAGCTTGAGGCTCTGTCTCAAGAACAAATTAAAAAAAAAAAAAGAAAAGAAAACAGGTGATGATGATTTTGGAAATACACTAATAATGAGAAACAGCTCTGTATTGCTAATATAAATAAAACTTTCTTAAAATGGCTATGTAGGCAAATAATGAACAACCTATAGTCCTGATTTTCAAATTATCTCTGATGAAGGGCTGGTTTTTGTGTTTTCTCAGCCCATGATGAGCCCGTACATGGCCAATCTTACATAAGTATCACACAGCTGGTACCACATGTGTCTCAGTGACACCCAAACCGATGTATAACAGGTTCAATGATTTGAGTCTACTGATTATATTCCTGATAGTACAGCCATGCCCAAAAGCTATGCATTTCTGAATGCTTTCAAAAAGAAAACCTGAAGGGAGGAGCCAAGATGGCAGCCGAGTAACAGCTTCCTTGCAACTGGGCACGGTGAGACTGGGGAGAGAAGAATTCAGGCATCTCTGGCTGGCGAGATCTGCCCAGAAACATCCCTTTGGGGACACAGGGAGACAGCATGAGACCTCTGGACCCCCTGAGGAAGGCAAAAGCACTGGAGATCTGGCAAGTGCTTGTGTGTGTTC